>JAOXJP010144620.1:0-13269 GCA_025762735.1 Platanus orientalis | reverse complement strand
ACCTAGAGGTGTTTCTCCTCATAAAACCCAATCCTATTAAATAAGGGTAGATTTGAATAGCACTCAGTGACAAACCTATTATTGGAGCAGAATTTTGGTGATTTTTTTTTTTATATATCTTGGAGCAAGCTTTGTGACTGATTTCAACACTTTCCAAGAGGATTTTGGCCCTACTTGAAGAGGTGAAAACAATATTTTAAAAGCTCTACTGCAATTGAAGTTGTATTTGATTTTCCGATGTTTCTGTAATTTTCAAGCATGACCTAGTTGAACAATTTTTGGAATAAATAGCTAGACTGTTCCAAATCTTACAAAATTTTTATGAGAATACCTTGAGGGTCTGCGTGGAATAATCCTAGAAGCCCGGTATTTTCTGATGCATGTTAGGGGTATTTCGGTAATTTTCCACTATTCTGAAAAATTACTGATTTGCCCCATAGGTCAAAATTTATAAAATTTTATTTTTGGATTATTACTTGTTATTTTGAAGTGGTTTCAATTGTTCCGCATTTGGTTCTGCATCATTTGGTATCAAAGCTTAGGGAACCAACTTGTTTCAGCCTAGTTGGGATCCTAAGGAATTTTACATGGTCAATCCAAGGGAAAGGACCATCACCTCTCTTAATGCTATGGTTGATGAGCAAGCACTTGAGCTTGCGGGATGAAAAAGAGAGTTCCAAAATTTGAGCAAGAATGTTGATGACAAGTATGATACCATAAGGGTTCAGGTGGAGACCATTCTTAAAACCATTAATCAAACCCAAGGTATTGGAAAGGGAAAAGAAATTATTCAAGAAACTCAGCAAGAGAGCAACAAGAACACCTCATCTAGTGTAACAGGTGGAGATGGTGGCAGCCAGTTGCAGTTTGAGACGGTCCATCACCGGCTGGAGCATAATCCTGGACAGGATAGGTCTAGGTGAGACTTTGCAGAGGGACATGATTTCACTCATATGGTGCTGTCCAGTAGGTCATTGGAGGTGCTAGATTTTTATGGTGGTGGTAATACAGATGTATTTATGGATTGGTTACATAGCATGAAGTCTTTTTTTGATTTCCATAGTATTCTGAAAGGCAGGAGATTGAAATTTGTTGAGGCAAAGCTAAAAGGGACAGCCAGGATGTGGTGGGATAGCTACAAAGAGGATCACAAATCTTTGGATACTTTCAGACATTGGGGTGATATGAGGGAAGCTATGAGGTGCAAGTTTGAGATTCCAAGAGCTAGGAAGAGAACCCATCTTCAGTTTACTCAGATTTAGCAAGCTTCCTCTACTATGGAGGAATATACTAGTCGCTTCAATCATTTAGCTGCACATTTGCGGACCCATTGGGATGATGATTTCATGATTGCTCTTTATAGGCGTGGTTTGTATCCTTAGATTGCGGTGAATCTGTGTTCTACTCGCCTCACTACTTTTGCTAATGCAATTCATATAGTTTACACTACGGAGGATCACTTGAAGGGAACCCAATAGAGACAGTCTTTCCTTGATTGTTCTTCCTACATGTAGTCTTAGGCTCCAGGAGCAACATTGAGCCATACAGTTCCTAGATCCCAGCCTAATGTGACACTAGTAGTTCTAGGCCGGCCCAATAGGCCCATCTCACCTTACAGTGTTCGCAGACCAGGGGGTTCTCAAAGGAACAATGCATGTTGTTTCCAGTGTGGTAGCACTAGCCACAAGCAGGCACAATGTCCTTAGTGAGTTGTCGGGATCGCAGACAAACAACCTATATCTTAGGATGATGAAGATGTAGAGGTGTATATTTTAATTGAGGAGATGTTTTAGAGGCAGACAAATCTTCAGCGGCAGCATCAGGAACAACAGAAGAGTCCAGTGTGTGTATTGCGCCTAGTCTTGACCACTAGGGAGGTCAAGGATTTTGAGGATTGGCGGCGTAGTAGTCTTTTCTAGACTAGAGTTAAGTGCAACAACTAGTTGTGCTCTCTTGTGATTGATGGGGGTAGTTGCATGAATGTTGTGTCTGAAGAGGTTTGCAAGAAGCTTGGTTTGAAAATAGTCACATCCCTCACCTTATAAAGTAGCATGGATCAACAACACGAACTTGCCAGTTCATAAGAGATGCCTTGTTATTCATTCTTTGAGGGGATTTATTGATCAGGTGATTTTTGATGTACTACCTCTGAAAGTGTGTCACGTATTACTTGCATCCATGACTTTATGATAAGAAGGCGCAACAATGTGGTTTCAAGAACACCTACTCTTTTCAACAGGGCATAAAGAAGATCATCATGATTCTTTGCAAAGATGCACTGCGGGTGAAGCTCAAGAAGACTGCAGGTTCTTTTCTTCTCCGTTGGATTCTAGAGGGTGACGACATTTTATGACATCCACTCCAACTCAATGGAGTTGAGTTTTCCAAGAGAGGGAGAGTTGATGTAGTAGTTCTACGCTACTTGGAGAAGACCTACCCTATTTGGAACAAGTGTCCATGATAGTTAGATGTCTTAGGGTCTTTTTTTTTTTTTTTTTAATTCAGTATATGAGGCTTTAAACAACCATAGAGTAGGGGTTTTTCAATTAGGAGTGTTTAGAGGGTATTTAAGGTAGTTTACATTATTTTTTTATACAAGATAAGAGGGAGATTTAGTGCTGGTCGTGTGACTTAAGTACGGAGGTATTTTTGGAACTTTGGTTCTAATTTTTAAAAGGGTTTATAACCCTGCTTGCTGTAATGATCAGACCAGAATTTGGGGGATAAAAAAACAGGTTTTTGAAACCCACGAGTGGGTTATTCTGTCTCACGGTTTTCTCTAGGTAAGGAGAAATTCTCCTCCTTCAATCTCTTTCATACCTCCTTCCAAAACAGGTTTTTGAAACCCACGAGTGGGTTATTCTGTCTCACGGTTTTCTCTAGGTAAGGAGAAATTCTCCTTCTTCAATCTCTTTCATACCTCCTTCCATCATCTAATATCATCCCCCATCTCTTCTTCTTCCTTTTTTCCTCCATTTTTTTTTTTTCTCTTGTTTTCATATTTTTCCTGCATCAGAATTTTATACAGCACCTAACCTCCATTGAAACTGTCCTTCACATCTCATTCATCTCTTTACTTTTGCACAAACCCTTTCACAAGGGTATTCCTACCTCTTGGGCAACCCACCTAGAGGTGTTTCTCCTCTCATAAAACCCACCCCTATTAAATAGGAGCAGATTTGAATAGCACCAGGCGACACTCCTATTGGTGCAGAATTTTGGTGAATTTATTTTTATATCTTGGCAAGCTTTGTGACTGATTTCAACACTTTCCAAGAGGATTTTGGCCCTACTTGAAGAGGTAAGAACAGTATTTTAAAAGCTCTACTAAAATTGAAGTTGTGTTTGATTTTCTGAAGTTTCTGTAATTTTCAGGCATGACCTAGTTGAACAATTTTTGGAATAAATAACTTAGACTGCTCCAAATCTTACGAAATTTTTATGAGAATACCCTGAGGGTTTGCATGGAATAATCCCAGAAACCCGGAATTTTTTGATGCATGTCAGGGGTAATTTGGTAATTTTTCACTATTCTGTAAAAATTACAGAATTACCCCTGGGTCGAAATTTACGGAATTTATTTCTGGGTTATTTCTTATTATTTGGAAGTGGTTTCAATTGTTCCGCATTTGGTTCTGCATCACATTGTAGTGAGGATATTTCAATGGCCTAATAGATGGTGCATGTGTCACTTTAATGAAGAGACAGTGAACCCTCTCTTCATTCATTTTCCTGCAGCATACCCCATGCGAACTTTCTTCCTTAGGAGATTCAACTGGCCTAGGGTGCTTCAAGAGTCTATGATGGAGCTGTTGGCGGAATGGAGTCAGTCCATCTGATGTTCTTTTAGATTGTGGAAACATGATATGGACCAGTATTCCAACAATCTTATGCTTGACTATTTGGAAGGAAATAAAGCAGAGAATATTTGAAGAAATCTCTACAGACCTAGGAAGTTGACAAATAAATTTTTTTCCTTGCTATATTGCTGTTTGACTAATATTCCTTTTTTTCTTCTTTGAAATATTATGAATGGTTCTTCTAGTGGGAGTTGATTGTATTTTGTTACAGGTTGTCCCTTCTCAGGGGGTGTATTTCTCATGCATTCTTCTTGATCAATAAACTTTTCTTTATCCATAAAAAAAAAAAAAAAAAAAAAAAAAAAAAAAAAAAAAAAAAAAAAAGGGATTAAAGGGAGGCCCAATGTCAACCTAGAAGGAGATATGGGAGGCCTAGCCTCTCTACCAGTCGCACACTACAAGGGAGCAATTATAATTTTAATCAATTCTCTCTATTCAATACGTATGGGGGTGGGGTGTTTAAATAAATTACAAGCTTCTAAATATTAAAAGCTGCCCAATTTGACCACTTTCCCTAAATACAAACCTTATAAAATACTCATTTCTAATATCCCAAAGACTACTAAAAACTGAACTAAGACCCTTTTAAGTAACATAACCTCCTAAAAAGTGAATATAGATATTCTAACATAACAAATAGAATTTAATAAAAATTCCAATCCTATTAGATTCTGCTATCCCTTCAGTAATTTGGTCATTACTTTTCCAAATCAACTTTCGTTTGAAAAGTAACTAGATAACCCTTCTAAAGAGACCAAAACCTAGCTAAAAGGGTAACTATTAACCTTGGAAAATTTCGGCTAAAAGCAAGTTCTAGGATTACAATTCAAAATAAATAAAATCATAAAAAATTACTCTAAGTGGGCCCCACTTGATCATTAATTACTTTTAAAACCTCCTGTTTCTTCTTGTTGTCTTTTGCAAATATCATGGAAGCTTGTATTTATCTTTGTTAACCTTCTTTGGTTTAGCCTCCACCTTAGTGTTCTATTGACCATATTTCTTTATTTGCTCTGTGGTTATAGGCTTCAAGACAATTTTTTGATTGTTAAAAGTAAACGAATACGTATTGAGCTTTGTAGAATGATACACATCGCAATCGTACAGCCATAGACGAACTAACAATGTATGTGTCATGTTCATAGGAATTATGCCACACCATATATCATCATAATAAGAACCCACTGCAATAGAAACCGAACTACACTTGCTTACTGAAATATATGTATTATCTATCCACGCTACCTTGTAAGGATTGGGATGAGGCTTCACTGGTAACTTCAAACGATCTACTGTCGTTCATATTGGTGCCTCCATCAACCAGCTTCCTTGCTTGGTTTTTACACTGAACCAAAATCTGAAAGATGGTGGCATGTCTCCAATCTTTCTTTTGCTTTGGGGAAGCAAGAACACGCCTCATAACTATTGGCAGTGAAGTGGTTACCTCATTATCATTCGAATCAATAGCATCAAAAGAACCCAAATTGTCGTAATCTTCTTAAGATTCATTGCCATCGGTATCATGCTCTGGCTGTTTTGATGTCTCTTGAAATTTAGCCTCCAATGGATAAATTATTACCATAATCATGAAGAGGAATTTATCTTGTTGTAAGTCCACCAATTTTCATCTTGACATCTAGCCACTTCTTGTTACCATCTAAAATTTGGTTTTGATACCATACTTATGCCAGACCAAATGGGAATTATTTGGTGCTTTGATACCAAATTGATGTAGGACCATTTTAGAAAACTATATATTCTTTTTAAGGGTTAGGGTAGGGTTATTTATTTTTTATCTTTTTTACAAGGATTAGGGTTACTGATTTAGGTTTATGAGTAGGGTTTTTAATGGTAAGGTTTAATTTTAGGGTTTAGGGATTAAAGAAATTAAAGGTTTTATAAAAGATTAAAGGACAAGGGTTTTTGAGATTGGTGCAAGGGTTGAGGATTGAGAAATTAGGGTTGATTGTAGACTATGTAACAAAGGATTTTGCAGTAAACTAAATAAAACAAAGAAGAATCTTCACATTCTCAACAATTTGAATCAGAGAGCAAAGAAGCTAGTGTTGTCTTTGTTGTTGTATCAAAGGACGTGGACAAACTAGCTGCTGAACTACTGCCAGATGCATCTAGGAAGCTAAGAAGCTGTCGGACTTCTCAAACTTGATCCTACAAGAGCTACCATCCATGTGAGACATCCTATACGCATCGACTTGGTGCTATGATCGCAATTGCTGAGTCTTTTTTTGTATAGAATGAATCCAGCAGAGCATGTAGAGATCAAAAGGTAGGTGGACAAGTTACTGTCCAAAGCCTTCATTCATGAGAGTAGTCCTTGTGTCGTTCTTGTCTTGTTGACACCAAAGAAGGAGATTTCATGATGGATCTGTGTTGATATCTGAGCCACCAACAAAATACTTATCAAGTACAGGTTTCTTATCCTTTGACTTGATGATATTGTTGACATGATGGCTGGACTTTTTTTTTCATAATTTTTAACCTATGTATCGGTTGGGCATTCCATTCTTAGAGGCTGATCCTGATCCCAATTTCGATTCTTTATTTATTTAAGGACCCTAGAACATTTTTGCATGCAAGAAACCCTACTCATGTTCAAAGCTATAGGAAAGGTCATAATTGTATAGGCCGTAACCATAGACATGGTAACTGGATGTCTGGTGGTGGGACTGTGGGAACCATGGCTAGATTCACCTATTCCATAGCCATAGGATTCAAAATCCAAACCTATGCTACATAATTGAAGGTAAATGCCAATGAGAACCCCTAGGCTGATCACTTACATTGATTGACCTGAGGCTTTCTGCTAATGATATATTTCTCTTGCTGGGTGCTGGACTTTTTCTCTTGATGCTAAAGTGTATTGCTTGGTCATGTATATGTTTATATAGGTCAGTTACCATGATCTTTATCTTCTGTTGCATGATTAAAAGGCTTCTTTATTGTGAATTTGCTAAAAGCCCTTTTAAGATTGTACATGCACATCATCCTTGTTGCTTCTTCTATTTACCATTGTCCTCGTCATTGTTGTTGTCAGTGTTTAACCCGTCTTCTTGTTCATCACTATCTCAAGATTCTCCACTATCATCATTCGGGCTTTGTTTTTCTGCATCATGCAACCCCCTAGACTCATGCGAGGGCCTCCTCATCAAATAATCTATTGATGACTCTTGTCTTCTACCTTAGTTCTACTTTGCTGGACACAATTTCATCCATATCGATTCTTAACTCCTTGACAGCTTTTGCTGTCTTGGCATTGAGCTCTTAAGTTTTCGTCCTGTATCTAGATCTTGATCCACTTGAACATTGGATCCTCCTTGGCTTCTTTTGCAGATATGGTCAGCAAGTCTACTGAATCATGCTTAAACTCCTTCCCACTATCCATTTTCATCTGTCTTAATTTCAAATTCGTGTTATAATGGTAAAACACAAGCTTTTGAAGCTTCTTGTAAACCGGCTATTCCATTGCCTTGTGTGGGTCTATGTGAATGGCCTCCAATTTTTTTCACATGTCAAAAAGGATGCTACCATCCTAGGGGTTGAGGAGTCAGTTCCATACATAGCTAACATCTCAATGAAGATGCTCATTTATTAGTTTAGTATAGCTAATATGGATATACATGAATGAAATCTTATAATAATATACTGGGTTGCTCACCAAACATCATCTTCATCCTTGATAGAGTGGAATATGATCGTGTGGCTGACCCATGTAATTGGGATGAGGATTTTGTACACATGTAATAGATGCCCAGATGATCATAAAGCATACCTCATTCAGCAAATTTTGGTCCATAGCACTAATCATGATTAGCAATTTATAAATAAGTGGACTGGAGATGTACAACCCTCACCAATTCCATAATTCTTTTCTTCTTCTCCTTTGTTTTCTTCCACTCTCATAAAACCCTGATAGACTTGCTACAATCAGAACGTATTTCATCTTGCCTATTTTATTTATAGGATCTGCTACGTTGGACAAGTACTCTAGGGGCAACTGATGAATAGATACTGATGGGGCCTATTCCATGTGCTCTATGTGCAACTCTTTCTTTCCTAGGCTTGCTGATGTATTTTTATGTCCCCACTAGCCTGCTCTAATTATTGTGGCTATTTTTCTTTTCCTTCTTTTTCTTGAGAGTATACTTGTGTTTTTGTGGACCCCTGACTTTTAACACCCCCCCCCCCCAACCCCAAAAGAAAAAACATTTAAATTGTATGTACAACCCTTGTTCCTTAATGATATTTATTGAAGACTAAGGGGAATTTTTTATGGTAGTTTTGCATGTACCCTCACATGTCTCTTCATTTTATATTAGTTAAATATCTATTATTATTATTATTTGATTGATAAGATAAAACATTATTAAACGAGGAGCAAGCACGAGAAGAACATTGAATATCTATTATAGTTTGGTAGTTTCTGTTGTCAATCTAAATTTCATCTTCCATCTTCATGCAGCAGCAGCAGCAGGGACCACCACATGTATCCAAGGATGCCATATGTCATGACCATTTTGTTGCTATCTTATGCGTGTTCAGTGGCATTTTCCTGGTGAATTATGTTTTGATGAACTCATCAGCTACTGTCTTCCACAGTGCAGGCCCTGTTGTGCTTACTTTTCAGGATGTTCTTTTGCTAATGGACCAGGTATTCTTCTTGTTTCTGTTAGCACCAGCTACCCAGTTTCTGTCATTTTTTTAGGGATCTTGTTAATGAAATTGCCTGTAATGTACTTCATTCTTCTGAGGCATAATGTTACCTGTTACTGATACTTTGATTTCTTTTACAGGTATTTAGGAGTCCTGTAGCACCATTTGTCTTTTTTCTGGTCCTGTTCTTTTCTAGTCAGATCACAGCATTAACTTGGAATCGTGGTGGGCACGTAGTTTTGCATTATTTCTTCAGGACAGACCCACCTGATTGGCTTCATCGTGCAACGATCAGAATTCTCGCCATTGTTCCGGCACTCTACTGTGCATGGAATTCTGGGCCAGAAGGGATATATCAACTGCTTATCTTCATGCAAGTTATGATGGCTATGCTGCTTCCATCTTCTTTGATCCCCTTACTTCGAGTGGCCTCATCGAGAATGATAATGCGTTCCTTCAAAATCTCTCAGTTTGTGGAAGTCTTAGCTTTGATTACCTTTATTGGGATGCTTGGCTTAAAAGTTATCTTTGTTGTGATGTTATTTGGCAATAGTGACTGGGTGGATAATTTGAGGTGGAATATGGGAAGTGGTATGGAACTCTCCTATGTTGTTGTCCTCATCACTGCTTGTTTTTCGCTTTGTTTGATGCTTTGGCTGCTAATCACCCCATTGAAGTCCGCAAGCACCAGACTAGATGCAAAGTTGTTGAATTTGTATTTACAAAAAACTCAACCTGAACAATATGTGGAGAGGGAGGAAAATGATTTAAGTAAGACTGTATATCGGGAGCCTGCAGAAGAAGAAACGGCACATGAGAAGTCTTTTGCATGTCTTTCGGATAGTTCAGTTGTGGAAATTGATCTGGATTTGCCTGAAACAATTTTGGATTCTGATCAGGAACAACACTTGCTTTCTGTTGAGAGTTGTACCACTACTACAGTTGGCTCCCCAACATGCCCTTTGGAAGAATCAGCATCTAGAGTTGAGTTGGCCCCGGTTGCAGTTTTAGGGAATGAGGTTTCTGATGGTAGATTGCTGGATTCTGGTCCTACCTTGCAGAAGGTTGAGACTGTGGACAGTGTTGGAAGTACTTCAGGGATAGAGGGAGATTTGCAGACTGAGAAGGATGACGATGAAGGTGATAGTTGGGAGACTGAAGAGTCAACTAAAGTGGTTTCTGGGATGGGGCCCGCTTCAACTTCTGATGGTCCAGGATCTTTTAGGAGTGTCAGTGGGAAAAGTGATGAAGGCAGCAATGGTGGTGCAAGCCTTTCAAGATTATCTGGTTTGGGCCGTGCTGCCAGACGTCAATTAGCTACCATTCTTGATGAGTTCTGGGGTCAGTTGTATGACTTCCATGGGCAAGCAACTCAAGAAGCGAAGGCTAAGAAACTGGATGTGCTGTTGGGAGTGGATCCAAGGTCAGCTGCTTCTTCCCCAAAAGTAGGTCCTGAAGGAAATGAATCTTCTGGACACTTCCCCTTGGTAGCAGAAAGAGGATCTGGGTTTCTGATCAACTCAAGTTTATATGACTCTCCCAAGCAACAGAGGATGCCAGGCAATATGGCTTCATCTTATGGGGCTCAACCAGGACTGTCCTCATCGTGGTCCACCCCCATGCAATTGTTGGATGCAAATGTACAGAATTCCAGCCGCAATGTTCATGACTCCAGTGAAAGACGGTATTCTAGTTTGCGCCTGCCGCCATCTTCTGATTGCTATGCTCATCAGCCTGCCACAGTGCATGGATATCAGATTACGTCGTATCTAAGTAGGATGGCTTCTGATAGAAACTCTGATTTCTTGACCACTCCATTGGACCCACCCACCTCAAAATCCTCATTATTTGTTCCCATGAGCCACACAGATTCAATCGCTTATGTTTTAGGGCAAAAACCACAAAACAGCGTTAGCTCTATGAGTGCATCTACTATGCAGAATCTGGCAGTATCTAGAAATGTTACATTGCAGACTGAAAGACCCTATTATGATCCTTGTTCTTTTGGGCCGGGGGAGGGTATAGGGTCTCCAGCCTACACAAAGAAGTATCGTAGCTTACCCGATATTTCAGCAGTTCCTATTCAGGATTCCTATCCATCCGAAAGGAGTGCTCAGTGGGTCAATCCTATGGGATTTGGGCCATCTGTTGGGAGAACGTCCTATGAACAATCCTCATATCCAAATAGTGGACCCAGGGCAGGAGTCCCATTGGCATTTGATGACATCTCTCCATCCAAGCTCTGCAGAGATCCTTTCTCTGGACAGCTGAGTTCAAATTTAGACACCAGATCACTTTGGTCTAGACAACCGTTTGAGCAGTTATTTGGATTCGCAGGTAGAACTCAATGTTTGGGGGATGGAGTTGGGTGCAGATCAAGTTTAGTTCTGCAAGAAGCCAGCTCTCACATAGATTTGGAGGCAAAACTGCTTCAGTCTTTCAGAAATTGTATTGTGAAGCTATTGAAATTGGAGGGATCAGAGTGGTTGTTTCGACAGAATGATGGGGCTGATGAAGATCTGATTGATCGCATTGCTGCAAGGGAAAGATTCCATTATGAAGCTGAAAGCAGAGAGGTGAACCGGGTTCACTTGGGTGAGTCGTACTCTTCTGATAGGAGGTATGGTTCAGCACTGAAGAATGACGAGGCAAGTCTTGCCAGGTTTCTGGTTTCCTCAGTTCCTCATTGCGGAGAGGGTTGCGTTTGGCGAGTGGATCTGATTGTGAGCTTTGGGGTGTGGTGCATTCATCGTATCCTGAGTCTCTCACTTATGGAAAGCCGGCCAGAGCTGTGGGGAAAGTATACTTATGTTCTAAATCGACTTCAGGTAAAGTTCTGCAAACCATGAGTGAGTTATTCCAAGGTACTATATCGTCAATTTTGGAATGACCATGGAGTGTTCGCTTTGAAGAGCTCCCATTTGCCCAGTTGGTGGACCTAGTAGAGTCCACCAATGGCATGCCTCATAAACTTGGAATTGATCTTTCACATCCATGGGTTGTCCAAACCCTTGGCAGTATTGCACTGATTTCTTTCGAAGAATATCTAATTTTTTTCATTGATGAGCATGACCAGTGGCTTTTTTATGAATCCTTTTGTGTAACAGGGAATTCTTGATCTGGCATTTTCCAAGCCTCGATCTCCCTTGCTCCCCTGTTTCTGCCTCGAGGTTCCGGTGGCACACATGAAGAGGTATAGCCCACCACTGTCAAATGGGCTCTTACCCCCATCCAGCAAACCAGGCAAGGGGAAATGCACTAGTGCAACTGTACTCCTGGATATAATTAAGGACGTTGAGAGTGCTGTTTCTGGCCGCAAGGGCCGAACAGGCACTGCTGCAGGTGATGTGGCTTTCCCCAAAGGAAAAGAGAATTTGGCATCGGTCCTCAAACGGTATAAGCGTCGCCTTTCTAACAAACCTGTTGGAAACCATGAAGGTGGTCCTGCGTCACGCAAGGTTCTCATACCCAACTCTTATGCCTTCTAGGTAGTGCGTGGAAAACTTTGTCAAGGATGTTGAGGGGTTTACTTCTGGAAATCAGTTCACAGCATTCTGATCAGTCGTACACAGATGCATGCTTTGTCTCTATCTCTCTCTCTTCCCCATATATATATATACACACCTTTTGCTGTAAATTTTCATTTCCATGTATGATATATATACTATTTAAGAAAATGGGTAAAAGGTGGAAAGTTGGTTGATGTGGTTGTTATTGCAATTTTTATTAGTGAACGAGGATGAGCATGGAAAATCAACTAGGGTTGAAAAGTAAAGAAATATTAGGAGGTTGTTTAGTTTGCTCGTTTGGGAATTTTGGTTGAAATAGGAAAATGCGCATGGGAATATTGGCTTTCCATTTAATGTTTTCTTAATACCTTGATTTTTTTCATCAAAATCTGACCAAATTGGTCGGAATTGGTCGGATTTTGGAATGAAATATGCTGCAAAATCTGAAAGTAAGCAATATTTCCTTATGTTTCCTTAGGGTCATTTGGGGTGAGACAAGAAAGTTGTAAGAAAATACCTTTAGACGTCTGATTGGTTGCAATCACACAAAACGGGATGAGAAAAAAGTGGATATTTTATGAATTTAAATCCTGGATAAAAAATCCCACAAATTAGATGTGAAAAGGTGTGAAAAAAATATCGGGGAAGAAGAGGAACAATGTGATTTCACTCTCTTCATCTGCTCCTCATCTCTCTCTCTCTCTCTCTGCTCCTCTCTCCTCCTTACCTCATGCTCCTCTCTCCTCCTCATCTCATGCTCCTCTCTCTCTCTCTCTTTCCTTCTCAGTTCCTCATCTCCTTCAACTCAGCCGCAGTGGGTTTGGCATCTAGTCGGACTTTTGAGAATTTGGCAGGGTGCGTGAGAAGAATACGATGAAGAGGGACTTAAGGGACGCTCTGCACTTTGTTCGCTCTCTACAGTTCTGGAGAATTCAGAAATGGTGATGAGCTCGATGAGGAAGTGACAGGCGGCTGTTGTTTCTCAAGAATTATTTTCAACCCAACCAATCAGCTAAACTGGGTTTCTCACTAATTTCTCACAAATTTTCTTAGATGCAACCAATCAGCAAAATATTTGATGAGAAAACAACACACATCATATCTTTTCCTTTCTTTTCTCATCCCACCCTGTGAGATGACAACCAATCACAACTTTAGTGAAAATCAACAAGTCCCTGTTCCTGGTATTTTCAGCTTTGAAATTCAACAGGTTTGTGGAAGATTGTTCC
>JAOXJP010144609.1:0-13269 GCA_025762735.1 Platanus orientalis | reverse complement strand
TGATTCCATGATTGATCACCACATTGATCATGAGCCCCTAGAATCAATAAAACCAAAGTCCAAAATACCATGATCAATCACCAACTTTCATGATTGATCACTAGTATGCAAAATGAATCTTGGCATTAATGCCAACATGTTTTTTTCCCAATTTTTATAGAACTCATTTGTGATGAAATAAAACACTTTGGTTGCCCTAATTAGTCCTAAAAAAACATTAGAGAGAAGGAAATGAAGGATGAGAAGATTTTTGGGAGAAAGGGAAAAGGAACCCCTAATTTGGCAAAGAGAAAGAGGATTTAGAGAGTGTTTTGAAGAGAAGGCTCAAAGGAAAGGAAATTCTACAAGAGAAGTTGTAGATTCAAGAAGTATTTTGATAGAGTAAGTAATTAGATAGGATATATCCATGTTTCACTCCTAAAATCTTAGTTTTATGCCTCCTAAATCCTTGTTTTGAGGTGTTGATATAAAACTCCATGGATTTTGTTGATGTATGTCAATCTCATGGGCAAAATCTGTAATGATCTATGTCTTTTAAGTGTCTTATGCTCTCACAAGTTCAAGACATGAATATAAGGATGACTAAAGACTTGAAGAAGAGACCAGAAACTACCTCAGACTTGCCACACCAATAAAGGTATTAAGCATGCATTGCATAGCATTTTGAGACCTTAAAAGAAATGTAGACATGGTGGTAAGTCCCTCACAAAACCAAGGAACGAAGGCCCAAGGACAAGCCCATTTGGAGTGCCCAAACCAAGATCTCAGGATCTTGGAGTCACAATTGATTACAAATCTCGCAATCGATCTTGGCGCAATCAATCTTGGCGCAATCAATTGGGGATATGGCAATCAATTGCTACCCAGATCTGAGTGCATATCTGAGACTCCCGAGAGCTAGGCCCCATAGACCGTAATCAATTGTGGAACATATCTTGGCCTTGACTCCTAAAACCGTAATCAATTTGGGATCTCACAATTGATTGCAAGCCTAATCTTGAGTCAAAATTGATTGTGAGATCCACAATCGATTACAAGCTACAATCAATTAAGGATCTCCCAATCGATTGCGAGGGAATTTTAGGTAAAAAATTAAAAACATGAATTTTAAAGCTTGATTTTTGAAATTTGAACCCTGTTTTTGAAATCTAAGGCTCTAAAGAGATGCCCATTTTAAAAGATTCTAATCCAAAGGTTATGTGTGCTCTTCACCCCTATAAAAAGTGAGCTTTTCCCATTAGGGTAAGACATATCCAATACTTCAATCTAACTAGAGTGGGTTACAAAGTTTACTAAATTGAGAGCTTCCCCCACTAAGAAAAACATCATTACTCCACTGGTTTTAAGCTTGAATAGCTAACATCATACTCAAGAATCACTCTCTTTCTTTCCTCTTGATTACCACTCTACTACTATTAAGGAGAACTTGTGGTGAGTCTTTCCTAAGAAGAAACTCACACTGGCTAAGATCAAGGAGCACTAAAGCCAAAAACTTGGAGCTTGTGAGTAGCTAAGGCAAACTAGCTCAACAAGGAGCACCCCACTTTGTGTAACTAGCAACATTAACCATTTTATGGTAATATTAACCTATGTTATAATAGTACCTAAATGAAATATACCTAAGTTCAGTAGTGAGCTTTAGAAGAGTGGACGTAGGTCCTAATGCTGAACCACAATAAATCTCTTGTTGTGGATTGTGTGTGTGATTGTTTATCGCTTGACTTTGATGCTCACAACTACTCTAGCTCACTACTTGTTTAACCAAATATTTGAGTAGACACCTTGTAGCACACACACACACACTTGGGCTAAGTTAAAAAGATGAAAATCAACTTAAAATCAATCCCAAGATTTGTAAAAAGGAGTAAGACAATATTAGATATTCTATTCAGCCCCCCTCTAGGATAACTTTAAAGCAATTTCATATTTCAAGGTCTAAAGCATGTAAATGGTTTTACCTTACATGTTTATGGTCTATCTTGCTAGAATCTTATAGATCCTTGTTTATCTATGTTATTTGTAAGTGATCCTATATTTTCCATGTTAGGATCTTAGAATCCTTAATTTCTATGTTGAGATTTATACCTATTTAAAAGCTTTGGTTATCAAAATATGTGGATTTCATCCATGTTTTTCTTAAGAAGATTTACACAATGATATCTATAGATTCGTACATGAATATTTGAAGTATTTGCATTATTATGCTTCATTCCATATTTTTATTTGAATTGAAATGCCTCTAGTTCCCATAGCTCCTTACGTGTCCTATAGTTGGGTCAAGCGTCTTGTGTTTCCATGCATTTGACAT
The DNA here is from genome assembly GCA_025762735.1 of Platanus orientalis. Lineage (NCBI taxonomy): Eukaryota > Viridiplantae > Streptophyta > Magnoliopsida > Proteales > Platanaceae > Platanus > Platanus orientalis. The sequence goes on along the minus strand of JAOXJP010144609.1, from coordinate 10,961 downwards.
CCCATATGTTTTGCATCCATTGGCAATTATTCTTTAGATTTGAACCTTGGAATTTTCTAAGCATGTATCTTTGTATTTTGACAACTTATGGATTGCATACTAGTTATTTATTGAAAGTTTCGATCGAATATGCATATGTTTTGTTTTGTGATTTTGGCCCTTCCCTTGGGGATTATACAATGATGTGATGCCCTTCCCTTGGGGCTAATCAATGGCCCAACCTTTCGCATGCAGATTATACAAGGATATGATGCCCTTCCATTGGGGCTAATCAATGGTCCGACCCTTCTCTTAGGGATTGCACAATGATGTGATGCCCTTCCCTTGGGGCTAATCAATGGTTCGACCCTTCCCATCAATCGACAGACCCTTGTTCTATGGAACTATGTGAGGACTACCCCTATCCTAGGAGAATTATGTGAGGACTACCCTTATCCTAGAGGAATTATGAGAGGACTACCCTTAACCAAGGGGACATTATGTGAGGACTACCATTGTCCTAGGGTAAAATTATGTGAGGACTACCCTTGTTCTAAGGGAATTATGAGAGGACTACCCATGTCTTGGGGGAAATATGTGAGGACAACCCTTTTGGCCTGGAAAATAATTAAGGACTAAACCCATAGATTGGTTAATAATCAGAATGTATCATTGTGAACCGTTTAACTGTTTTGAAATGACTCCACCACATGCTCCATTTTGAAGTATGTTTCGAAAGTGTTTCATTTTGAAGAGTGTTTCAAAATTATTTCGTTTGAAGAGTAAAAACGTATATACTTTTGTAAAACTATAAGTAACATATTTCCTATGTTTTGTATTATGTTTTCTAACCGTACCTTCATTTATGTATGGTTTTTATTTTGTTATATGTTTATATCAAGGCATGCATGTATACATATGTTTTGACATCTCAATTGTCACACTCCGCTTGACCCATTTCTATATATATTTTGTATAGTCTCTTACAAGCCATGGACTCATCCATCCATAACATGTTTCAGATTTTGATGATGATGAAAGGTTAAAATCGATAGGAGGCGTGATATTGAATCGTACAGGAGCTAGTGTGTGGAGACTTGGGAAATTAGACTTATGCCCATTTATATGTGTTTAAAACTTTGCATTTAAGAACCTATTTGATATGGTTAAGGATTGATGTAATAGATTATTAAATTCCTTTTGTGCACTCATGGGATAAATGTTTACAACACTTTTTTATTGATGAATGTTAGTACCTTCCAATAGTGTCTATCTAGTTAAAAGCAAGTGTAATTCTGCTGCTAGTATGTGAATGAGAAGTTATCATTTGTATCCCGCTGCGTGTGTTATGGAAAATGAATTAAGGTAACGAAAAAAAGAAAAAAGGAAAGAATGTAAATGTTAGTGGTGTTTTGAATGTCGTGATCCAAATCTAGGTCAAATACGGGCTTGTGCCGGGTCTAGGTTTAGGTTGTGACAATGTTGGTATCAGACCAAAGAAATAGAATGTCATGGCTCGGGTTACTTGTAAGGGGGTAATTCAAGTCTATATATCTTGTGTATTTACAAAAAAAATCCCAATGACAGAGAATTCAAAAACTTGATAAGATTGCTACTAGTGAGTAAAACTTGGTCCTTTATTGATGATTGGCTGAAAAATAAAAAGGACCCACTACTGCAGCTAGCCAACACAACCGATCAGGAAGAACACCATTTGGGTGCACTGCCCCTAGCACTATCCATCTATGGTAAACTGAAATTATTAGCCAATAGCCACATACTCTTGAAGAGAATATGTAGATGCTCGTTACTTCTACAACTTGAAGGTGCGTTTACTATTCGGGAACCATTCTGAAGGTGCATCTATTGTGGGCCTCGCAATTTGCACTATGTAGAATGTTGGATTAATACCAATCACTTGGAGGAAAGAGGACAGAAAATCAAGAGATAAGTGTGCTCTTGATCCCAACAAGCATAGAAACATAAAGCTAACTTGTTGTGTAGCTAATGGAGGCTTCAAATTTCATTCCAATGACTTGCAAATGCCAAGATAAAAGATTGTATTTATAGGTACATCTCAAAAACGAGATTAGACTCAAATTAAGTCTTTTAGACTTTCTAAGTATTAAACCCCTAACCTATTAAATGAAAATACATGAATATACTGAGACACTTCATATTCCCAATACAAATAATAAAGAGAAGAATAAATGCAATAAGAACAAAGATGAATGTAGAAGTCCAAGGTGAATGTAGAATTCCTATGAGTCTTGTTTAGACTTGGAACAAATTTATCTCCCTAAAATTAAGCTTGTAAGTTAAGAAAGCCTTTTAAACTTCCAATGAGGAATTTAATGGGGTCTAGCTTAAAATTTCAATACAAAAAACAACCCGAAAACTCTCATGCCCCAATCAAGAGTTATACCTATTATTTATGTATTCTATGATATGTACATGACTCTGTAAACAATTAGTATTCTTTTATGATTAAAATACTTGAAATAAAATAAGTAGAATGACTTACTTGTCTTCACAAAGTTGGAAAAATCAAAACTGGATTGATCAAGGCTAGTGTTTTACACTATGTCCGTCCTTAAGACAGATTTTTCCCCTCATAGTGGTGCTTATGAGCTTCTCTGATATCTTCCTCTTAGAATACAATGATCAACAACACACAAAAGAAGCACTGCAATTTGTGTACCTAGCAAACCAAACTATGTTTGTATCTCTCTTACATTGATGCTAAAACTCTAATGCACTATGATGCATATACTTGTTCGAATTTTGGATTCTTAAAATGGAGGGACGACTTATTTATAAACTGTAAACTGTTCATGTTTGTTCAGAATAGGCATAGGGACACAACTTATGGTGTTCAAACAGACACGAAAGCAAAATGATGCATTTTTGTAGCCACATTTATGTCTGTTCGGAATAGACAGGGGTTTAAAATGTGTGATTTAATAGGCATCTTTATGTCCATACGGAACAAACATGGGTTAAAATGGGTGATTTAATAGCCACATTTGTGGCTATTCAGTCCAAACAGTCTCGAAGGGTAAAACTATAAAACTGCATGAATAGACATGCCTCCACAGGTATAACCAAATTTGGGAAGGAGAAAAAAGTAATAAAAATTTTATTTTATTTTTTCTTATTGACCCAACCCAACCCAGCCTGACCTGGTTCAATTTGGCGTGCATGTGTGTGTTTATATGGGCCTGATCCATGTTAGCTAGGTCCTCCCCCATTCATAATACAACGGTGCTCCCTAGGGCCTAAACTTATGTCCAACATAACTGTATATGAACAAATAAAGTTTCATAGGCTAATCCATGTGGGACTATTCATGTTTCACACCCTTCTACCAGTTTTATCAATGTTCACCTAGGCACCTTTAGAGACAATTTCTCATTCAGCCATTAATGGTTTTGAGCATCCAACCATACGGTGTTATTCTCCTCATTGAGGTGAACACGAACTCATGTGGACCCACCTCAAACGACTTGTGGGTCCAACTTTTATTTTGGCTTAAATATGCCCAAATAATCATATTTGAATTCTAAGTATAGTAAAAGCTAAGCACTTTTCAAAACCGTTTCCAACAATCCCCTACATGAATGAAATTGGCTTACCAAAATGCAAATGAAAATGTAGATACATACACAGAGAGAAAGTACTTTTGGAAAGTTATTGTATAGGGAGAGGTGACTTGTGGCTCAGAACCTTCCTTTATGAAAGACTATCGGATTTACTAGCTAACCAATGAATGCGATGTCTTAAACTGTTCAGCCGTTTGTGTAAAGCAAGGCAATTGAATTCACACAACTTTTTTCCAAACACAGTTGATTCTCATGATTATGTTTATTTTAGCCCTGAACACTACCTAGTTTCATAAGTATTTTAGATAATTTAGCCTTACAATTCTCATTAAAGTGGCCCCTTCACACTCATGTAGGTAATTCTTATTAAGAGTATCCTTCTATACTCTACTTGGATTTCTAAGGTATAAGAATTATTAAAAGCATAACTTATCCTGATCTTCGCTCTAGGTATCATTATTTCATCATAGAAGTGGGTAGGAGAAGTTTTCTCCACAGTGATCGTAGTGATACTACTAAGTCACATACAATTCAGTTGTCCCTTTGAACCTAGATCTTGGGATCTCTAGTCAGCTAGGTAGGGTTGTAATTATGATGACTTTTTAGACATATGCTTTAAACTCATTCCCCTTGATGAGCAATTTATTTGATCACTAGTCAAACTTCTAGTTAATGAATCTGCAATATTCTCTTTTGACTTTATGTAATTAATGAAAATAATTTCATGTGAGATCAAATGTTTTACTGTATTGTGTCTATGCAAAATATGTCGAGACTTACCATTATACATATGACTATGCCCTACCAATTGTTGATTGGCTATCACAATGTATACAGATAGCAAACACAGGTTTTAACCACATTGGAATATCTTCTAAGAAATAATGTAGCTACTCTGTTTTTCTCTTGTTTTATCCAACGCGATAAATTCATATTCCATTGTAGACCTAGCAAATGCAAGTTTGTTTGGACTATTTCCAAGATAAAGTTGCACCACCAAGTGTAAAGACATCCACTTGTGGATTTTGTGTCTTTTGAATCGGATATCTAGATTGCATCATTGTACCCTTCAAGAACAGCAAGATACTTAGTGTAATGCAATCTATAGTTTAGGGTGTATCTCAAATACCTTAGTACCTTAACTAATACCTTTCAGTGGTCTGCCCCTGGGTTAAGTGTGTATCTACTCAACTTTCTTACAATATATGCTATGTTCGGTCAAGTATAATTCAATATATACATTAAATTGCCTATTTTTCTAGAATACTCTAATTGAGACATGCCTCTGCCTTTATCTTTAACTTAATAAAGGTTTACATCTACTAGCGTTCTTGTAGGACTGTTATAAAAAATTTTGAATTTCTCAAGTACTTTATCAATGTAGTGAGATTGAGACAAAACAAGTCCATCAGATATTTTAGTAATCTTTATTCCTAGTATCACATCTGCAACACCTAAATCTTTTATGTCAAATTGAATAGTTAACATCTTCTTGATAGCTTTAATAATATCATTATTGCTACCTATAATGAGCATGTCATCAACATAAAGACATACAATGACATAGCCATTTGTGGTATCTTTAACATACACACATTTATCACATTTATTAATTCTAAATTCATTTAACATCATTACATTGTCAAAATTTTCATGCCATTGCTTTGAAGCTTGCTTTAATATATATAAAGTGATTTAATAAGCTTATACACTTTATTTTCTTGTCCAAAAATAGTGAACCCTTTTAGTTGTTCTATATAAATTTTCTTATATAATTCACCATTTAAGAATGTCATTTTAACATCCATTTGATGTATCTCTAGATTATGCAATGCTGCAATAGCTATTAACATATGAATGAATGTTATTCTTGTTACTAGTGAATATGTATCAAAGTAGTCCACACCTTCCTTTTGCTTGTACCCCTTAACAACAAGAATGACTTGTTTTTATTAATTGATCCATACGCTTTCAAATTCCTCTTGAATATCTATTTATATCCGAAAGGTTTACTATAATACCCGACAATGTCTTAAAAGGGTAAAAGTGTATTTTTTCCCTTATAAAGGTCAAATTATCATTTCACATGTTCAGACAAACCTAGACATGATTTAGAATGAGTTGAAGGACTATTAGACCACTTGGATTTAACTTTGGCGGCCTAAGATGTAGAAAACCAAGAATTCAACAAAAACCAATCGTGACCCATGGTGTAACTGATCATGATTCAATGGGCCCAGTTCTCGGGTGGCACAGAGTCTGGCTGTGACCTGTCACAAACCCCATGACCGTTCATGAGTCATGACCTATCACAAACCCCATGACTGGTCACAAGCCATAACCTATTACAAACCCCATGACTTGTCACGTTTGAAAATCCTAAAAAGTCCATAAATTGTATTTTTACCACTTTAATGTTGTGGCTAACTTTCATTCGACCCCCCACAAGAGTGGGATCTCGTTTGTGATGAAATATAACCATATCATAACCTCATTTGGGTCTATTAGGCCTCTTAGAACATACAAAAGAAGAGAGAAAGAGAGGGAGAGAATTGGGAGATTTAGGAAAGGGGAGAAACTTTTCCCCAATTTGGTAAGTTTAACCCATCCTTGAGAATTTTTGGTAGAGTAGGTTATTTCCTCCCATGAACTACTTAGTTTCATTCATTTTATGTTAGATCTATTTTAATATTGTAGAGCAAGGTGATTTGAGGAAGTGAAGTGAAGGCTCCTTTGCTTGGAAGCTTTGGATTAAAGCTTTTGGTAAGTAAATCTTGCTTTCTATGGGCGGTTTGATGTGAATTCCTCTTTTGATTTCAGATTATGTGATATATCCATGGGATTCTTTGAGATTATTAAAAATATTTTAATTAAATCCATTGAACCATGCTAGATCTATGATTTTTAGCTTGTTTAGTAAGTTTTTATGCTCCTTATGATTGGTATGACCCTTCTCTTATTGGAATCTCTGAAAATTCTATAAATCCATGCTTTGAACCATTGAATCTTCTTTAATCTTTAGATCTACATCTATTTTGTGAAAGGTTATTGTTCATAAACATTGTATGGATTGGTTTCCTTCATGAAATCATCTAGAACATGTAAAAATTGAATTTTTCCAATGTGAATCCTTGAAAATTTGTGTGAAGTTGTGAATCCTTCAAGACCTATTCTATTTATGATCAATTTGTAAGGTAATCTTGCTTTGCCTTTTGTTTAGAACACTAGAAGTGATATTGGTTGATCTCTATGATTTGATTCTTTGGAATAACATATGAATTTCTAAATTTCTTTTCTATAGAAATATATTGAACTCATTGATTCTATTGAACTCTATGATTCCTATGTGATTATGTGAACTATGTGAACCTTCGAATCCTATTACATATTTGAACCATTGACTCTATATGAAATCTTACTGAATCATTGTGATTCCGGACTTATGAATATATAATCATATACTAACATTGAATCTAAATGAACTATATGTCTTTGAAAGGATTGACTTATGACAACATGATGCTTACACTTGTTTTACACATGATAGAAACATTCTAATTATCAAAACTATGTAAACCTTCAGACTTATGGATGTGAACCCTTTTTAGACTTTGAACCTTTGGCTATTTTGGGCCTCGTCATTAGGCTAAGTGTAACCTTTGGATTTCAAACTTGTAAGCCTTGTCATAGGGCTAAATGTGGCTGTTAACAATCTAGGCCTTGGCACCAGGCTAAATGTATCTACTACTTTGGGCCTTGTCACAGGGTTAAATGTGACCATTAATAATCTGGGCCTTGATACTAGGCTAAGTGTGTCCTATTGAATATATGGGCCTTGGCACCGGGTTAAGTGTGTCCCTTTTGACTTTTTAGGTATTGAACTTTAGACCTCATCAAATATTAAACCTTGTGGACTCTAAACACTTTGAATATTGAACTCAAAACACTTTGAATCTTTAAACTTCAAATATTGAACTTTAAATATTTTGAACTATATGAACTTCAAATCCTTTCGAAAATAGTGAACTTTGAACACTCAGAATCATCGAACATCAGATCTTTCAGGACTAACATAAGTTATCAAATTTGTGAGCTTTAATCTCCGTAATGAATTATTATTCGAACTTAGATTTTTCTTTTGGACCTTTGACTTCAGTTTGACATGTCACTATTGTTATATCGCACTAGCATGATTGTGAATAATATTTCATCATTTGTTTAGCTTTGTATTGACCCTTTGGCATGCTAGTGTTTAGATCTATGCTTTGTTTTAGATTATCTATAGTCTGTTAGATTGTTTACAGGTTGATACTAACCCAGCTGTTTATTTTTCAGACTAACCCTTGTTGCATGTCAATCACTCTGAGGATTGGTTATAGCATTAGTTGTCTCCTCAATTCTCCATTTTTTATTTGAACTATGTAGGAAGATTACATTTGATAGACATTTCAGGATTGTACATATTCCCTTCGTATGTTATGTCTAAGTGACAAGGGCACCCACTTTACTTTATAGTACTTTGATTTCATGTGGACATGTGGATTGTTGATATTTGACATATTTTAGAGTGAATGTAGATGTTAGTTTCCGCAACAGTTTATTGATCTATTATGGTTAATGAATTTTGAATTATGTTTTCGCATTTATCAATCCGAATATATGAGATTAATGATGATTAAACACGCTTTTGCAAATCATTGAAATTTGACTATTAAATTAAATGGACTATTAGATCTTATGTTTCAGGCCCATGACTTGGGCTATAATGACATGTGATCATTAGATTATGGAATAGTAATGAATCCAAATCCATATACAAATCCATATTTGAATCCGGGTTTAAGGCCATTACATCTACTAGTTGGTGGAAAATCCACCAATTCCCATGTATGGTTTTGTAAAATGGAATCAAATTTACTACTGACAATGTTTTTCCATAGAGGTTCCTCAGGAGTGGACATTGTTTCCTTAAAACTTTGAAGCTCAATTTCTAACAAATAAGTTAGAATATCCAGATCAAAGAATTTTGACGTTTTTGTCCTTTTACTGTGTCTAGGTTCAACTTCATCCTCTTTCTTGATTTTAAGAGTTGTTAGTCACAGTTTCATAAGATCTTTTAAGAGATCTTAACTCTTGTGTAGAATCACAAAGAAATATATGTTCAAAAAATGCTGCATTTATATATTCAATAATAGTATTAAATTTATATCAAGAACATTGATGTAAGGGCATCATTTGTCAAATCCATGGGCAAAGATGTAGAAGAAGCTCCAACAGTCAAGCCTTGAAGACCAAGACTCAATTCGGGCTTTAACACCTAAGAAAGTAAAGGCATGCATGTAGCTTCATAGGTTTCATGTAGTATAACCCAAGCTGTGTCCCCACACATGGTTAAACACCTCATATGGATCCAACCAAGGCTTACACAATAGTGAATATATAGAATTCACTATTTATGATCGATTACAAACCCTATGATTGATCACAAAAGTGAAGTATGGAGAATTCATTATTTATGATCGATCACAAAGCCCATGATTAATCACAATCAGAGTTTTTGGCCTCCCGAAGACTAGGCCCCTTATCCGTGATCGATCACAACATGGGTCTTAAAAGCCTCGTGATCGATCACAAAGTCCATGATCAATCATGGCTTGGTTGTGACTTAAAGGTGGGCCCACACCACCCGACACCCCCTTAGCATAACTTAGAGGTCATGAAAAAATGACCCCATAATCCATCACAAACCCTATGATCGATCATGGCATAGGATTTTAGAAGTCCGCCAAAACTCTATTTTAAATTAATGACCAGTTTCTCTTACCCGTTTGAAAAGATTCAAATCCAAGGATTGTATACCTTTTCCATCCTCTATAGAAAGAAATGTTTTCCATTATGACAAGATACATAGTAAATCTTCAAACATTTAAGAGAGTGTTATTTTCTTTACTAAAAAAAGCCTCCTAGGGTGAGAAACCCTATTCCTCCATTGATTGAGCCTCAAGCTTGAAAGTTTCTCAAGAAAATCTCTCTTAGTTCCCTCACAGCTTAACTTAGCTAGCATCTACTTGAGAGGTGTGGTTTGAGTTATCCCTTGTGGAAACTCCTTTGTGATTAGCTTAGCTCAAGAAGCTTTAGTGCCATAGCTTGAAGAAGAAGTAGATATATAAGGCAAATCAACTCAACAAGGAGCACTCCCACATGTGGTAAGAATAGCAACATCAACCATCTTAGTGGTAATACTTGCTATTCATTTTGTATTCATTTTCATACTCATTTATCATCTATTACTTTGCTTCTGCCGAAAACACCAGAAGCTTTACTACCTCCATCGGAGACACTAAAAGTAGTGCACACTCGCCGAAGACACCGAGTGTTGTTGTGTAGCTTGCTTGTGAGCAAGTAGTTAGGTTTTGTATGTTGACCCAGGTTGTATATGACAATCTAAATGAAATATACCTAAGCTCATTGTGAGCTTTAGAAGAGTGGATGTAGACCTTAGTGCCGAACCACTATAAATCTTGTATTGTGGATTGAGTGTGTGATTGTTTGTCTCTCTTATTTGTGCTCATATTTCTTATTTCTTGTTACGTGTTTGTTTAAATACTTGAGTAAGCACCTTGTTATACACACTCACTTAAGAAGATTAAAATTAATCCCAACATTGGAAAGAAAGGGTAGAATAAGTTTGATATCTTATTCACCCCCTCTAGGATAACTTCAGAGACATTTTAAGGAATATCTGATTTATGAACAAGAAATTGATACGCACTACTATTATGAGAATAACCAATGAATATGCAATCAGTTGTTTTAGGTTAGTCTTTTTAGGAATTGGGACCATCACTTTTGCTAAGCACCCCACACTTTTAAGAATTTATAGGAAGAAGTTTGACATTTCCATAATTCATAATGTGTTTTATTTGTTTTCTTATAAGATATCTTGTTGAGAATGTAATTTATAGAAAGAATTGCTTCCCCCCACAAATTCTGGGGTAAACCAGAACTAATCAACATAACATTCATCATATTTCCTTTAAGGTTCTATTTTTTCGTTCAATAACTCTGTTTTGTTGAGGTGAATAAGGTGCGGTAGTTTGGTGAATAATACCATGTTGTGAACAAAACTCATCAAATGGTGATTCATATTCACCACCTCTATCACTTCTTAGAACATTAATCTTTTTATTGAGTTGATTATTAATCTCATTTTTTAATGCACTAACATTTCTAAGGCCTCATCATTGCTCCTTAGCAAATACATATAATAGTATCTTGTGCAATCATCTATAAAAGTAAGAAAGTAGTTTTTACCACCTCTAGTTTGAACAAATTTTAAATCACAGATATCACTGTGAATTAATTCTAGAGGTTCAGTAC
>JAOXJP010144598.1:0-13270 GCA_025762735.1 Platanus orientalis | reverse complement strand
TGTGATTTCTAAGTGTATCCGATACCTGAACTTTACTTGGGAGACAAGGCCTGTGTCGTGGCTGCTACGCAAGTGCGATCAAGTCGAGCCAACCTACCCAATCACTACCTTTCAACTTGTTCTGACCTTTTACTGTCTCCATCTTACTTTAGGGTCATGTCGCAGTGGTTCGCGACCCAAAGGCCCAAGGACTTGGCTATAGCCTAATTAGGTTCTTAAAATCACACATATTGGTACATCATAGTCCCGACCCCCATTTCGCTAACTTGTTCACAATTTGCAGTAGCGCAAAGTACTCTGTAAGTATACAAACAATCTAAAATTAATCTAACATAAATCACTCTCATTGTCAGACGTACTTGATTACCAAGATTGACACACAACAAACCCCTAGAACTACATGCAGTTTGATCCCAATAAAATCCTAGGAACACCTAAACCACAAGATTGGGTATGTAGGCAGCTTGGAACTATGTCTCAAGTGCAACTGCAATGATCACACCATAGGGGTGGTCCAGACCAATAACTTTACATTTAACAAGCATGGACTTTAGCATAATTCAAAACTTGTATGAATTAGATAAGCCGCCCTAAAAAGGTAGGTATTTGGGGTGTCTAACACCTTCCCTAAATGGAAATAAACAACTTACCATTTATCTCAGGAATGTAGACCAGTATTACGAGTTAAACCCCTAGACCTTCAGGTCTAGGCTTCTCCTCTTCCCTTAAAGATGAGAACTGATGTCCAACTCCATCGGTTAACCCCGAGTTTGAGGCAACTCCCAAAAAAACCTAACCCTCTTGTAAAAGGGTTAGCAACCTTCACGTGCCAAAGAGTGGACTCAAAAACCATAGGCGGGCAGGGGAATCTGAACCCCCCCGGACCCCGATGTCCACAACATCAAAAAAGAAAGAATCAAGAAGCTAAACACCGGCGGGGGGCTAGCCTCAAGCTCTCCGATGGTCTAGTCAGACAATTTGGGGGATGTGGAAAAAGCTTATCCAAATTAAGGTTTCTATTGTCCCATACCTGGTGAGCCCATCATTATCCATATTTATAGGCTTAAGTAGTGGTGTATCAAATGAGATCGTGCTTGTTGCTTTCCCCCATGTTCTTCGCCACATCTCCCCTATTCTCTATACCTTTTTCTCAGTATGTCAAGCCAACTGTAGAAAATATTCTCCCTTGGTAATGGCTTATGGATCGTGCTTATCTCTAAGCAAGGAAATTGGGGTCTCTATCTCTCTTGCTTGTTGGGGATCTCGTTATGACTCCATTGCTTGGGATCAAGTGGTTTATATGGTACCTCCGGGAGTGTTTATGGGATACTCGGAGTGTTGGGTATCAGAGGGTAGAGCGCGTGGCTTGGTGTTTTCCGGTTGTGCCTATGTATTGAAAGGTCACCAAGTAGCCAGGCCTCTCGCCGATGGCCTCGATTTCTTTTGGGTCAGGGGACCCAGAAGATTCCCTAGGTCAGTCTCTTTGGGGATCGCTTGGGTTAATTTTTTTAGGGTCAGGACTCTACTAGTTTATCAGGATCGATTTATAGGGGCCTTGGTATCTCCCCCCATCAGTTTTCTCTCTTTTATTTTTTTGATGGATGGAGAGATTGAATAGGTCATAGAAGCCTGATGGTCTCAATGGACTAAATGGATTAGGCTTCTTGAAGCCAAATTGGGCCTCTTGGGCTAGAGAAAGAACCTCAATGGATCATAAATAATGAGTCCTAGCCATAAGAGGAAAAAATACACCAAGCCACTAATGGGTTGGGTTCTCATGGATTTGTTTCCCTCATGCATCGCATGAGAACAAACCACAATGTTTTGAGCATGGGAAACAATTCCTCATGCACCTTATTATTATTTTTTTAAACAATCTTCTCCATACAATCATCAATGATGGGGCTACTGCAGCTAAAATGGTCAATGGGCTAGCTGTGGTAAGGCTTGTGTGCTATTTAGAACAGGAATCATGACTCAACTGGCATAGACTCTTTGTGTTGATGTTGGTGGGAGAACTTACATCTTAGAGAAAGGACCTTGATGCATCATAAATAATGAGGCCTAGCCACATGAGGAAAAATACACCAAGCCATTAATGGGCTGAGTTCTCATGGATTTGTTTCCCTCATGCATCACATGGGAACAAACCACAATGTTTTGGGCATGGGCAATAATTCCACATGCACCTTTGGGCATGGGCAATAATTCCTTATGTACCTTATTATTAGTTTTTTTAATGATCTTCTCCATAAAATCATTAATGGTGGGACTATTGCAGCTAAAACGGTTGATGGGCTAGCTGTGGTGAGCCTTGTGTGCTGTTTAGAAAAGACATCATGACTCAGCTGGCATAGACTTTTCGTGGGAGAACTTACATCTCTTTGCAACAAGATGAAAGAAGGGATTCATGGAATGATTAAAATAGTGGAATTTGTGGTACTACACTTCTTGGAGAATGGGAACAATCTTTGTGATGTGTTGAATTCATGTAAGGATGCTCCTTTGGACATGTTAGAAGCAATCATTCAAAGCACAATTGGTTCATCATCCAATAGAACTAAGGTAGCATATTATGCATGCCAAAAAAATCGATAAGAACAACTAGAATCATCTCTAGTGACTCCATAATCTCCAGTGACATGGCACCAATGTTCGGAATCATCATAGGCACAACCTCTACAGGAGATCAGTATTGACAATTGAGATTCGTTGGAACCACAGGTGAAGCAATCGAGCTACTTCATCAGAGAGTTGACAAATCATGATTCCTTTGAACAAATTATTACGGAGAAACTCTTGTACAATATTAAGGAGCTGCCAAGGGTTTGATGGGTTCGTCTTGATTATTATTTGGATGTCAAGAACAAGAGTTATGGAGGGGAACCAAAAGGGGAAGACAAGATAAATAAGAGACAGATGAAAGAAAATAAGAGAGGAAATGATAGGCCCAGTGAGCTGCAGATGTTGTCCACTAGAGAAACTTGATTACAAAATCTCTAACAGTCAATGATCGACTACTCTAATACCATAAAGAATTTTAAGAAGTGAGGATTCTTCATTAATTCAACACATGTATAATGCCTCGTGTAATAAGTATAAATAGACCAATCAAGGATAAAGATAGAAACCAAATCAAAATAAACATAATTTAATAAAATCTAATCCTACCTAATTTAATTAATCAAATCCTATCATAATTCTATCTTTTTTTAATACTAGATGTGTTAGCAAATATTTTGAATTCTGCCAGTCAATGAATGACACGTGGATTTAAGTGATAGCACTGCAAACAGTTACAAGATGTGCCACGTTGGATAGAAGACGAAGCGAGTAATATGCCTCAGCGAATGATAAACATCGCCACCTAGAGTAACATATAATCCAGTCAGCAAGTGGGGCACCCACGATTCAAACTAGAAAATGGTTGGAGGTGAATGTGGGAGAAAAACAATGGCATCATGAGGAGACTTCTATAACTAAAGAAGACGACAAGTATTGAAAGGACGAATCAATCATCATCAACAACATTTTTTATCTGTAGCAGTAGCATTAGATTAGGCATAGTAGTAGCTCAATTTTGTAGTGATTCGAACCCCTATCTCAGGCTATTTGATTGTACTGTGGAACCAGATTCAACAAAGTCCTTCCAGGAGAAGGGCATCAGCTAATCTGTCTTGTTCGCAGAATCAGATTCATCGAAGTTCTTCCAAGATAAGGGCATCGGCTAATCTGTCTTATTCAGAGAATTGGATTCAACGAAGTCTTACCTCAACATTAGAGGATAAACAATGGCAAATCTATTTGTTCGAAGCTATCTCTATAACTAACATTGTATTCTGTATTTTTAATTCAGTAAAATTTCCTTTCTGTTATCAATCTGTGTGACATTATTTGTTGTAAAAGTCCTCGATCTAGAGGCATTACCAAACCCAAGCCCTTTTGATAATCCTAATTAGAAAGACCCATCCACGAGTCAATCCATAAACAAAATAATTTTTGTTGACAACCAATAGATTGGCGACCACAATGGGAAATTTTAGCTATAAATGGCACCTAGAAGGGGAAAATGACCCATTAACTTGAATGGTAATGAGATAAGTGAATTGTCTCAAAACATAGAGAGTAAAATCGATGACCTTGTCAAAAGGCTCAAAAAAATTTCAAATGATGCCAAGTATCTTAGGCGACGCCCTACTAAAAGTTCTCAAGCCCATAGTAGAGAACATCCAAGCCAACCAGAACCTCAACACTAAGGATAGAGGGATAACTAGTAGAGTAGATGTCCTAGAGACCTCGAACAGGCTCGGGGGGCATGAAAGGCTTCTCGGCTACCTTGAAGAACCTTGAGTTAAGCATTTCCCTAAGCTAACCCAACAAGAGCCAGTCATGGCCTCTGCAATAGGGTTAGGACAGAGGAATCAAGGCCCTACAGGTTATCATCTAGGGTTAATTGTATCGATAGAGCCATAAAGGCTCAAGGTACACGAAAACCCCACATTTGAAACCAACGGGATACCTCGATAAAAAAATGGATGTTTCAGAACAAGGGACAAGACCAATACAAGGGCTGAAATGGTTACTATGGTCCAAATGCCCAACGACCCTATCAAAATGATTGATTTGGGTAGAACGCCAATGGAGATGGGCATTCAGAGCCAGGGCCTTTAGCTCTTAGGAAACAGGATCGGCCAAACTATTAGGGGAATCCATTTCATAAATAGAATACCAATGGATATGAATATGGCAGACCTAACCCACCACTGAATAAAAGGCAGGATCTGCCAAATTATTGGAGAATTCCTACCACAAACAATGTTGAATTTGTTGGTATAGGTATGGGATATCATGCACAGTCTCCACCTTACCAGAGGACCTACCCAAGCCAAGGGCAACCATATGGTGCAGTTCGACAGGATATGCCCAGAATCCTCAAGAATAGGTTATAGGAGTCCTTAAGGAACTGTATGGACCTAGCCTTCAATGGGTCACACGTCCAACATATAAGAAGCCATACTTAGAGCAAATCAACAGGGACTATGAGTTCTCTTAAGGGTATAAGATACCCGATTTTGCTACATTTTTAGGAGAGGACAATGAAATGGCTATGGAACACATCAGCCAGTTCACCACACAATGTCAGGAAATTTTTAACCTAGGGTATTATAAACTGAGGTTGTTCCCCAATTCCTTGATAGGACAAGCCTTTGGTTGGTATACCAATCTTCCCCCAAACTTGACACGAAGCTAGGAAGAAATGGAAGATAAATTCCAATCCCACTTCACTCAAGCAGATATTAAGGTATCAATGGTTGATTTGGCCAAGTTAAAACAACAACTAGGAGAAATGGCTAAACAATTTATTATGTGGTTCAAACGAGCTAAGGTCGAATGCCTTAGTGGACTACCAGAGGTCAAGTTCATGAAATTTTCCCAGGACGGTCTTGACTTCAAACTTAGAAAAAAGTTTGAAGGAATAACCTTCTTTGGTTTATTCGAGCTATTAGAAAGGGCTACCCGCTATGAGAATATCCTTAGAGAGGAAAACTAGCAACATACTTCTTCATATGGACCTTACTACCAGGACCTCAATTATGAAGTCGACCTAGTAGAATTCATAAGAAACTGGCCTTTCACATGTAATGCTTTGGCTAGGAAGGATACCCAAGCCCAGAGACTAGTGGCTCAACAAATGGGCAAAGGAGAGAGGCCAATATATAAACAAGCCTTGGATGGGAAGGGAACCACCTCAAGAAGTGTCCCAATCCACAATGAGAGTTAAACTACCTACAAGAGAGGTCAATAGATGGATAAAGGTGATTTGGCCTAGTATACAAGTACGGATACAATTCTGAATTCCCATCAAAGATAAGAACCCAAAAAAGAAGGTGGCTTAGGCAACAAGCCATGGCTCAACAAGGGAACTCATATCAAGGCTCGGACCAAAAGTTAGGAGTGCCACAAGAAGCATGGATGGGAAACAACCAATACTGAATGGTCGATCATCCCTAACCCAACTGTCAAGTCGACACATCATCTAAAGAAGAGTCGAATAAAAGGGAATACAAGAAGTAGGAAAGGGGATGCTTCACTGTGCTCAACATCAACAACAACCAGGAACCCAAGACCATGCACGTGCTTATTGTTCGAAAGACAAGAAAAACCAAGAAATCCCACCAAGACAAGCTTCATGACACCCCACCAGTCATACAGGCTAAAGGAGGAAATAGCCAACAATGGGGGCGTATGACTTGGGTAGATATGGTGGAATTACCTTCAGAAGATGATGATTTCAATGACTTTGGAAATGAGGAATTGTTTGTTGACTCCTTCACACCTTCTAAATCAATGACAATTAATCCACCCAGTGACATAGGGAACACGACCATGATTCACTTTACTACTTATCCTGAGAAAGCAGTCGACTACAACATGATACTTACATTGCCTATTGAGTTCAAAGATCAACAAGACCAGGTCTTTGAGGTCGAGAAAGAACTTTAGGACATCATCACTGAGAAACCGGCGATAATAAAGCTCAAGGATGACACATCAAAGGGAGATGAACTAGAAACAAACACAAAGGAAGTAAAAGGTAAGCTTATCTTTAACAAACTCTCCATGAATATGACCCAACATTTGAAACCTTTATATATAAAGGTACATATGAGGGTCAACTAGTAAATAGAGTCTTAATTGACAATAGGGCAGCTGTAAATATACTCCCTCTTTCCATGATGAGAAATTTATCAAAGGTCGATAGTGACCTAGTGCCGATAGACGTACATGTCTGCGGTTTCTATGGGAATGCCACTAGGACTAGAGGAGTCCTTCCCCTTGAACTGAGAGTGGGAAACAGAACTTAAGTAATAGCTTTCTTTGTAGTCAATACTTCCTTTAACTATGATGCATTAATAGGTAGAGATTGGATACACTCAAATTATTGTGTCCCTCCATCTTTGCATCAATTATTATTATTCTGGAATGACAATAACTCTGTGGAAGTGGTACATGCAGATCAAAAACCCTTCCTAGCCTCAGCATATAATGTCGAGGCCCACCTTTATGATGACAATGTTGGAACTGTCAAGCTAGTGGAACAAAATAGCAAAGGAAAACCCACAGAGGCTACTGTCCTAAAAATTTGAGAGGACAATACCTAGATAACTAAGGAATTTAAAGAGTTATGTAAGGAATTAGCTAACCCCTGCTTATCAATAGGGCTAGAATAATCAAGCCTAAAAAATAGATGACTATCCCAAACAAAGAAAAAGAAGAGGACATACAAATGGCCATAAAAAGACTGTTCGGTTACCTGATAAAAAGAAAAATCAATATGTATTTTGCTGAGTGTAACACACACAAACAACCTTATGAGCATGGAGCCATAAGAGTAGAAAAACTGAGTATGGCCCCTACCAAGTTGGATGACTTAAAGGCTGAAGTCCAAGATAATTTGAAGTAAATTTGGGTTCAATAGAAGACCCACACATAATGTACATCAGTGCTAAGCTCGAGGTGCCAGAGTTCGAGAAGTTGACAACAGTCCTAATGCGATATAAAGACTATTTTGCTTGGGACTATTCCTAGGGTTTATTCACCCCACTAGGTATATCCAATGGCTCTCAAACATAGTTCTAGCTATTAAGAAGAATGGTTAATTGAGAATTTATATCAACTTTAGAAATTTCAATACTGCCACCCCAAAAGATGAATATCCTATGCCTGCGGCTGACTTATTAGTCGATGGTGTTGTGGGACATCGAATATTATCTCTCATGGATGGAAATTTTAGGTATATCAAACATTTATTGCTGAAAAAGACACCCATAAAACTGCCTTTAGATGTCTAAGTTCGATACGGATGTTTGAATGGGTAGATATGCCTTTTGGCTTAAAAAATGTTGAGGCAACATATTAGTGAGCCATGAATTATATTTTTCTTGACATGATCAGAAAATTCATAAAAATTTATATCAATGACATAGTGGTGAAATCTCGGGATTTCGACAACCACTTGCTCAATTTAGAAAAAGGGTTCCTCAAGATGAGAAAACATCAGCTAAAGATGAACCCACTAAAATGTGAATTTAGAATGAGTTCTGGTAATTTCTTAGGTTTTTTGGTACATCATCGAGGAATCGAGATTGACCAAAATAAAGCTAAGGCAATTATTCAAGCCCAACCACCTTCTACAAAGAAGGAGTTGCAAAGACTACTTGGACAAATTAATTTCCTTAGATGTTTAATATTTAATGTGGCAGGAAAGACAGAGGTGGTCTTGCCTATACTGTGAATGAGAGAAAATGAAGAGTTTCAAAGGAGAGCAGAGCATTAGCAAGCCTTCTACAGGATCAAAGAATATTTGTCAAACCCACCGGTATTAATGCTGCCAAGAAAAAGACAAGCCTTTCAAGCTGTATATTTCAGCCATGGAAGACTCAATTGCAAGTCACTGGCTCAAGACAACGAAGAAGGACATGAGTAGTCAATGTTCTATCTAAATCAATCGAGTCCTGCAGAAAGTAGAATGTATTTACCCAATGATAGAGAAACTATGTCTAGCATTGCATTTTACTTTAATGAAATTAAGGCATTATCTTCAATCACATGTTGTGTATATTGTAGCTCAAACTGATGTGGTGGAATACATGTTGTCACGGCCCATAGTAAAGGGAAAAATTAGGAAATGGAGTTTAGCTCTCCTTGAGTTCAATCTCATTTATATCCCACAAAGAGCAGTAAAATGCCAAGCCTTAGTAGATTTCTTAGTTGATCATCCCTACCACCCCATTCGAATGGACACTGAGGATGACTATATCACTCTCACTCCTTGGCAACTGTATTTTGATGGATCTAAAACTAAAAGAAGATCTGGAGTAGGCATAGTGATTCATTCTCTAAGGGTAATGATCATAGAGTTGAGTGTTAGGCTCAAGGTTGAGTTCACCAGCAACTAGGCTGAATATGAAGCCTTTGTCCAGAGGCTAACGATCTTAAAGAATTTAGGGGTAAAGTTCCTCGAAGTCCTTAGGGATTCACAATTAGTGATAAATCAAGCTTTAGGAGACTATAAGTCCATTAGTCAAACTCTGATACCTTACAAGGATAGAGTTGAACAATTATTAAAGACATTAGATGATGTCACAGTAAAATGTATACGTCGAGACCTCAATCATAAAGCTAACTTAATGGCACAAGTTGCCTGAGGATATAAATTAAATCCTACCTCCCTTGAAAGCAATGACAACATCAAATGCCTACAATTTAGATGTGAAGATTCAATCTTGGAGGAAGTTCTTCATATCGACACTATCACCCCTAATAATGGGAAGGAAAAATAAGAGGATTGGAAGGAACCAATTACTCAATATCTATAGCATCCCAATGATGGAGGGGATAATTCTCTGAAGTTTAAAGCTAGAAGATATTTACTATGGGGTAAGCCCCTGGAACTCTTCAAGCAAGGGGCTAATGGTCTACTACTTCAATGCCTGGGGACTAATGAAGCCAAGCTCACAGTGGCAGAAGTCCATGAAGGAATCTGCGGTGCACACAAATCGGGCATAAAAATGAGGTGGTTAATCTGTCGGTATGGTTATTATTGGCTAACCATCTTACAAGATTGTATTAGTTATGCCCAGGGTTTTGAGGCTTGTCAATGGAAGGGACATTGCCTAAGGTGCCTACTGTCAGCCTACATTCTATTGTGAAGCCCTAGCCCTTTAGAGGATGGACTCTTGATATGATAGGCAAAGTCAGGCCAACATCGATAAAGAGGAATTGCTTCATTTTGGATGCCACAAATTACTTTACAAAGTGGATCGAATACAAGTCATATCGAGATGTTAATGAAAGAGAAGTGATATGTTTTATAAAGAAATGATAATACATCGGTTTGGAATTCCCCAATCTATTGCAGTCAATCAAGAGCTGATATTCAATGGAGCTTGAGTGCGAGAGTTTACTCGAGATCATGGGTTCAAAATCTTAAACTCAACTCCATATTATGCTCAAGCGAATGGACAAGCCGAGGAAACCAAAAAAATTATTAAGAGTAATTTACAGAAAATTGTGGATAGTAATGCTTCAAGGATCCACAACTAGGTAAATAGTCCCCAACTTGGGAAGGACCATATCTAGTGAGTGAAATCCTAGATAGAAATGCTTATAGACTAATGCAAATCAAGGGGCAAGAACACATACGAAGTATTAATAGAAAATACTTTAAAAGGTATAAGCCCACAATGTGAGAGCAAAAGTTAATTAACATAAAATATTAAGGGTGGACGATGTACAAGAGACCATAACAAAAGTAGAAGAAAAATGGTCAAAAAAGTTCAATTAAACACAGACAATAATAAGGACCACTGGATATCGATGACTTGGTCACAGTCCTTGAGCTCAGATTCACATACAGACAATTCCCCTTCCAGGTGTGGTATCTCTTCAGATTGGGAAGAATCTCATTCCATTGCTTTCTCAAGGTCCACACTGGAAGCTTGTAAATTCTCCTTCAAAGTCCTCAAATGAGTCTCGACTCTCTCGATTTCAGTAATCTGAGCATTGATATTATCCACTAAGGAGATCACGTGTTCAACAGTCAAAGATTGTTGAGAAACCAGGACATTAATTTGAGCCCTCAACTCCTAACCTTGGATTTCCTTGGCATGTTTTAACTGGAGTTGTTCATAGGTTTCACCTCTAAAAGAGAGAGTCAGGTGAAGACTTGCTCACTGATCCACAGACAAGTAGTCGGGGTGACAAAGAAGTAGATTGCTAGAATTAATGAATGCGGCATTGACTGTTAAATCCAGTAGCATAGTTGAAGGCCTAGCTGCAAAACAAGATTAAAGTGTTGCCAAAGCTTGATGTAGTTGCTCTGATGGAAAGGTGGGAGCAATGTCAAAGGGTAAGGCCTTGTACTCCCTATGGCCCCTAAGGTGAAATGTTTGGCTCAAGAAAGCAATTGAACCAAGTGACCAGAAACCTCCAACGAAGGTTGAACCGGGGCAGTTGTCAGCAACGACTAAGAGATGGAAGGCTTTATAGGAACCTTCAAAGTCTGGATCACAAGTGTGTTGGGAGAGGTGTCCTTAAGAACCTCTGAGGGGACCACTTCAGTATCCTTAGTAGAAACATCAAGAGCTTGGAAGGTAGGCTCAGTTGATGGCAAGTTGAGGTCCATTGCCCCAGCCGATGACTCCTTCTATGGAAAAGTGTTGTGATCTTGAGAAAAATTCTCGAAGTTCCCGTTGTCAAGAGAATGTTCTCCATCGTGTCCTATGGCCACCTTTTCCTCCTTTGCAACCCTTCTCATCTTCTTCTTGTGTTCTTTTCTCTTCCTCTTTCTTTCTTCTTTCTTCCTCTTTGATTCTCTTTTTCTCTTCCTTCTTTGCAACCTTTCTTGATTCTTCAACCTTTTGCCTTCTAATCTCATCTTCCTCTACTTTCTTTTTCTCTTCCTCTTCCTCTCTTCATTGCTCCTCCTCAATTCTCGTTTTCTCTTCTTTTTCTTTTTTTTCTCTTAACTCCTCCATTCTCCTAGCCTCTTTAATTTGTCATCTTCTTTCTTCCTCTTCTTTCTTTCTCTTGGCATCTTCTACCAATTTTCTTTCTTCTTCTTTTTTCTTCTTCATCTCTTCTTCTTTCTTCCTCTCGACCTCCTCAATTTCTTCCTGTTTCTTCTCCTCGCCTCCTTTTTCTTGTTCTTTTCTTCTTGCTTTCTGCTTTCCCTTTCCACTTCCTTTGTTCATTTTTCCTCAGCCTAGTGCTTTGGCCTATTTTTCCAACTCAAATCTCTCATGCTCTTTTTCCTCCTCAACCTTCTTTCTATTCAGGGCCTCGAGTTCAAGTTTGGTTTTCTTCAAAATCTCTTCTTTCTCTTCAAGGTCCTAACGTAGCTTGTCTTCAGTAAAAAGGACAATTACCTT
The DNA here is from genome assembly GCA_025762735.1 of Platanus orientalis. Taxonomy (NCBI): domain Eukaryota; kingdom Viridiplantae; phylum Streptophyta; class Magnoliopsida; order Proteales; family Platanaceae; genus Platanus; species Platanus orientalis. Next base: position 1,337 of record JAOXJP010144598.1, on the reverse strand, counting down.
CCTTTTTCTCCTTGCCAAGTCAACCTCTCCCTCGACATGCAGTTCAACCTTGATGGCTTGAATCACCACCCTTTAGTGCTCAACCATGGCTTGGACAAATTTTTAATGTCCTCCTGATGCCTTGACTTCCTCAGACCACCATCTGGTTGCTTCTCTAGGTGAGACAGGGCTGGAAGAGTAGGTACAACACGAAGAGGACTCACTAGGAAAGTTTTATTTCGTTAGACCTCTAGACCTAATAAAAAGGCAAAAAAAAGATAGGTACAAAGTAGAAAAAAAGTATACCTACTAATGGAGAAGCCTCATGTGGAGGACATAGTCGACCCTTAATCTTGCCCATTAGCTTTTGAACACCTTCTAGAAAGCTCAACCACTAAGTATCGAAGGAGGGCATCGACTCTGGAACTCCATTGAAAGGTGGGATGTGGAGTGACAACACCGTTGAACAGTATTCTCCCATCTTCTCAAGGAACATTTCCTTTGAGCCAGGTGTTAGCACCCAATTTTGGCAAAGGGACCAGAGATCTTCTTTCAATGGGCAGTACCAATTCTTTAGAATAGTCCTTAGGTATCTTTGAAAACCAAAGTGATTAGACAAACTCCCGTTTTCAGGCTATTCAGGTTATTTCCAAACTTGGCATTTTAAACCCTCGATTGTTTCTGAAGATTTTCATTGGACCCACTTTCTTTATCCTATCTTTCCTTCCAATCTCGTAGGCTATCCCAAGTTTGGTCATATCCACACTAGAAATTAGGATTTTACCCCTCATCAAATGTGGACCACCAAATCTTATTATACAAGCCTTGAACAGTCGATTGGATGTTGTCGATGCGTCCAGAGTAGTTCAAAACCTTGAAATAGAATTGTTTAATCATCAAATTCTATCATATCATGTTTAAACAAATCTTAATCCTTGATTTAGAATCTTTCAAATTTTGATCAAAATACACCCTAAATGATCAATCTAACATCGTAGGTGCATTCAAAACATCCCAAATCTTTGAAACGGAGTGTTCCTTCATCAAAATCCATTGTTTTGAGGTTCAGTAAATCTTGACCTTTGATTTAGAATCTTTCAAATTCTGAGCAAAGTCCACATTGGATGATCAATCGGACACTGTAGATGGATCAAGCATGCTTCAAAACCATAGGATACCTATCAGGAATTTCAAAGCCCATTCTAAAATCCTCCATCGCATCGTATCAAATTGTGATAGTCTGATCAACCACTTTGCAGTTTCAAATAAAAATTTGGACCCCACCATGACGATCAACACCATCAATTTAGTTAAGAGAAGGGATCCAATTTGACTTGACAAATCAAGAGCAATGAAGT
>JAOXJP010144597.1:0-27252 GCA_025762735.1 Platanus orientalis | reverse complement strand
AGACCAATGTCTTTCCACAAGCCATGATGTATCGTGGAAAACGTTTATCCTTCAAAAACAAAACTCTTACTTAATAAGAAAAAGAAAAGGGAGTACTTAGCCTACTAATAGGCTATAACTCAACCTCTAGAAGCAATATCTCAACTTCAAGAAGAACTCCTATCAAATGCCACTATTATGGTTTGAATGGTCATATAAGGGTTGAATACATTAAAAGGAAAAGGAACATGCAAGCCCAAAGTTCCCTAGAGTCTAGAGGAATAAATCAAACTCATAAGTCTCATGATGCTAGGAATCTAAAAAAGAAAAAAACAATTTCTCAAACCTGAACATCTTTTTTAAAAGAAGAAAATGATCCACCTAAGAGAGATAAAGACTCAAGAAAGATGGATCAAAAAAATTTGGGTAAAGAAAGATGAAGTCCCATTCTATCTAGGAATGAGAGCATGTCAAGATGATATCTTTACAATAAATATGACCCAATATAGGTCTTAGATAAGAGGGCTCTAAGTGATCCGGGTTGGATCTAAGCCCTACAAGTAGGATCAAAATAATCCAAATGGAAAAGATCTTTAAAAGCTTATTTAGATGATCTTGGCTCCATGAACAAATATAAATCAATAATCAAGGAATATTTCTAAGTGAGCAATATCAATCTTGATTGAACATCTTGATAAGGAAGCAAAAGGAGTGTTGATCATCTACGAAAATCAATTGATCAAAGGAAAATCAAGTAGTCAAGTATCCCAAGCATGTGTGGTACTATACTAAGTAAATTTTTGTTCACATTCTTAGAATCCATTACTTAAGTTAATGCATCTCAAATTCTTAAAAGCATATGATGTGTGCAAGTGACTATGAATTATTTTACTTAATTGTTTATCATGACTTACATATTTATGTGTCCAAGTCACCTTTGCGCACCAAGAGCATGTATGCTCCATAGAAGCACGTCTATAAACTGTGCTTAGTGATCTTGTGCCCACTTATACACATCATTAGATCACTAGTGACATATTAATTTTTGTAGGTATATCCTTTTGTGTCACTTATGATTTTATGACCTACTATGCACACTCTTTTGCTTTAATACATGGAAATTGTTCTAATAGATATATCTATACAATGGTCATTAATCTTAAATACATGACTAGAATGTCTATTATACCTATCTCAGACCTATTCACCCACTAAAATCATTTGGTCCACTTATTCTTTCTCTTCTTTAAAGAATTAAGAGAGAAGGAAATATGAGGAAGAAAACCTCATAAGAGATATGGAATTGATAGAAGTCCTTAAAGTACCTTAAGAAAATCAAGTGCTTGAGAAGGACAAGAGGAAGTCATTTTCCATGATAGCGTAAGGAAATGTCAAATTCAAAAAAACACTCTCCATGGAAAGAGACCATGGGAACATGAGAGGACTTGGATAAAATTCCAATGTCAATCACACTACCACCTCACAAAAGACTAAGAATGTTTTTGTGAATGCCAATGGATAAACTAGTGCATAAACCTCCCACAGGGGCAAGGAGAAAATGTCTTCTCAAGGACCATCACAAAGGTCTTATAGGGTTAAGAGGAAGGAAAACACATTCAAGGGAAAGGTAGCCTTGAAACAATGTTAGATGTTTGGAAAATCAAAACCATATTCCTATACCAAAATAACGTGAAATAACTTTTAAGCCAATAAGGTTTCTTCCTCTAAAGGATTTCAAGAAAATGCTTTTACCATTAGAAATACCAAAGGCTAAGCAAGAAAAACCTCTCATGACCAAACTTATTGCATAAAACAATCACAACCATATGTCCCTAGAAGACCAAGCTTACCACGCTACTATTGTGGTCTAGAAGGGCACATGAAATGTGACTGTAGAAAAAGGATGAATGACATTAAATCCTGAAAATATCAAACTTCAAGAAAATCCTTAATGGGTAATATGTCAACAAGAAAATCTATGTTGAAGTGTTGAAAATAAAACCTTTAAGAGAAGAAGAATTTAGCCCATCTACAAACACAAAAAAGAAAAATCTTATGAAAAATATGGGTTAGGCGGGATGAGCTAAAATGTTTAGTCATCCATAAGGCTCTAAGAACCAGGAACACATCAAAATGGTAACTTGATAGTGAGTGCTCCAGACACATGACCAGAGATAGATCATTGCTTGTCATGAGAAAACTCAAGGTAGTAGTGTCACATTTTGTGATGAAAACATTATCAAAGATATTTGGCAAAGAAGTTGTACAGGTCTCTAGTGTTCACTCACTAATGTCTGATTTATGCAAATTAGCATAAGCCAAAACTAAGATAAAGGCTATATGTGAACTTTGTGAAAAATGGAGAACAAAGATAAGTGATGAAATCCTTGTCAAAGGGTTAAGGACAAGCGATAGTTACTATATATTATAAGAACCCAACAAGCATGAATTGGATGTTTGTCTTTTGACTCAAAAGGATAAAACTAATCTTTGGCATCAAAGGTTAGGTCGCATCAACCTTAGAGACCTATTTAAGCTAAGTAGAAAAAATAATAGTAAAAATTTTTCCTAGATTAACCCAAGATTGACAATCCTATGTGCAAAGATTATCAAAAAGGGGAAATAAACTTGGTATAACCCCCATGACAAATTAAAAGACCAAGTAGTCAAATAAGGGAAAGACTCATCCATCAAGAGAAGAAAAATGAGATGCCTAAGCAAGCTCACTCTTTTGGAAGATCTCAAGTCATATACCACCATTGTGGAATGATTGGACATATAAGGGATGTGTGTTGAAAGAGACTTAACGAATTAAAATCTTGAGAGATAAACCAAAAAGAGTCCAGGACTCACTTATTCCTATGTGAGAGAATACCTTAGATGATCTGAATTGGATCAAAGCCCCATAAGAGGATTAACACAATCCTAAAAGAAATGATCTAAATGCAGAATCTTGAGAATCACAAGTTCTCAAATTTGTGTCATGAGAATGGATTTAGGTAAACTCTCAAAGCTTAGAAAAGGAAGATAAATCTCTCTAAAGTGAGAAGGATCACAAGAAGAGTATCTCTCAAATCCTTGATAAATCTATGAACTTGAATATGAACAATCAAAGGATGTATAGTTCCAAACTGAAAGACCCTCTAACTAGAACAAGATGAGAAACAAGGCTAGACATATAGCCATCATATCTAAGGGAAACATAATCTCTGAAGAGACAACTGCACCTTTGGACAAGAATGTTGCCCTTGGTATCACATCAACCTTAATCAAAGTTTCAAATACCTATAGAACAAGCAATGGTCAAGTTGGGAAGGCATTCTCATGAAAAAGAGTTTTGCTTCAAAGTTGTGTCAAAAGCGAAAATACCTATCTCCATTATCAGTCAAGGAAGATTACATTGCCCTAGGAGGGGGAAGCCCGCAAGTGCTGTTGCTAAAGAAAAAACTTGCGGATTATGAAGTGTCTAAATCCTTGGTTGACCAATCAAGTGCAATCTAAACTGCTGAAAGTTTGGTACATTATCTAAGATACTTATCACCAGTGCAGTTGTAATTTGATAAGAAGGGGAAAATGTGAGCAAACATCTATAAAGAATCAACTGGTAGATATCTTAAAAAGTTTTTTTTCTCAAAAGTTTGGATGTCTTTAAACTACGATAGAATGTACCTTATCTAAAGACACATTTGTAAAATTTCCTTAAAATTGATTAGAATACCTATACTTGAGATAAGTGGAGAAAGCCAAGCTAAACCGAAGAGAAAATGGGGGTTTTACCTAAAAGATTCCATTTTGGATCAATCTAGGATCGATCCAAACTGGTGGAACCCATGAGAAATGGCTCGTCGCTTGCTATAAAAAGGAAAGGAAGTTCCCTAGATCGATAGTAAATCAAACCAAGCTCCATTCCCAGGCATTCCTAGCTTCATCCTTTCCTCTTACTCTTTTGATTTGTGCATCCTCAAAGCATTCACCATGTCTATAAGAGATTCAGGGAAAGCTCCTTCATGATCAAGGTGCCACCAAAACGCCCTAGAGCGAGTCAAATTTTGGTGCATTCTGCAATGCTGCTACCTACCACAATTATTTGAACATCTACTCAAAGAAGAGGATCTTCATTGAGAGGTATGTAAAGCATACGACTTTGCATGATTTCACACTGGGCATAGTTGTTCCCAATGACGGGTGGATGCAACTCACCATCATCAAGGCCAAGGTACAACAAGATGTCTTCCGCATCTTTTATTCCAACATCCATCACACTAACTACACTTGACTTTCTTTTGAGACCGAGGTATATAGAGTTCGTATATTGATTGACCTAGACCAGGTCTCCATGCTGTTGGGGATTACTCACCCCTCAGCCAATGTTGTGGTCTTTCCAAATCGAGGAATAAACAAAGCTCACATTGCTGAGCTCTTTGAGAGAGAGGGCAACACATGGTTCTTATTCCAACATCCATCACACTAACTACACTTGACTTTCTTTTGAGACCGAGGTATATGGAGTTCGTATGTTGATTGACCTAGGCTAGGTCTCCATGCTATTAGGGATTACTCACCCCTCAGCCAATGTTGTGGTCTTTCCAAATCGAGGAATAAACAAAGGTCACATTGTTGAGCTCTTTGAGAGAGAGGGCAACATGTGGTTCAAGAAGTTACCGACAACAGTGTTGCATGCTAGCCAGGGTACTAAACATCATCCTTGTCCACAACTTGCTTCAGACCTCCCACAAGATAGATATGTCCGACGACATGGTCCACTTGGTGGCGAGTCTGATGGAAGGCAAGGTGATTGATGTACCTACGATCATGTGCCAGATAATGCTATAGATGTCCATCAATGATGGGATGAAGAGAGGTCTACTATATGGAGTGCTCGTCACTTAAATTATGGAGTAGTGCAGGGTCACATTTTTTGAGGGATGCAGTGACACTCTCCCAGGGCCTTCCTATTGATGACTCTACCATCAAAAGGATGGAGAGTCAGAGACGAGCTGCACCATAGGCAACTAGAAAGGCAGCTCAGTCCATCCCGGCTCCGGTCCCGACTCCTCCAGCACCGATGGAGGTTCCACCACCAGCTCCACAACCCATAGACGTAGCTGGTTCATCCATAGATCCTCCCATTTCCTCAATGACTATAGCCATGACATTCTTAGTAACACTACCTCCAACACTCTCGGGCCTGATCCGAGATATCCATGGCAATTTTGGGCATATTCTCAGATGCTTCAATCGCTTGGAAAAGAAGATGGAGAGCATAGATCATAGGCTCATCCACATTGAGGGGATTGTGGATCCCAGTCATGCACTAGCCCCTAGGGTTTCTCTCGACATTCTCGCCAATGAAGATGACAAGGATGTTTAACACCTCTTGTTTTGTTTTTCACTATGTTGTATTTTGATCTTTCTCTTGTAAACCCTATTGGAAATCAATGAAAATATCATTCTTTTGCTATAGTATATAATTTATGATCTGTTAATACCCTCTATCTCATGACTTTACGATAAAATCTTTGGTATTCATGACAAAAAGGGGGAGAGCTAAGTGCACACGCTAAGTAAAGAGTTGTAATTGTTAAAATTTAAAAATTTTAAACATCTAAGGAAATTTTGCTCTAAAATTGGTACATCATACTCAGGGGGAGTAAAAATGAATTGCCTAAGGGGGAGAAAAACATAAAGATTAATGGAACTCTACATGACATTAATCTATAAAATGATCTAGTGAAATGCCTTAAGTCTATTTTTGCTTAACTCACACTCACTTGTACTTATCATACTTAATACGTCACATCATGGGTATATGCACTTCATTACATTCATTTGTTTGCTTATGTGTTCATCATACTTTTTCATTTGACTGGACTAATCCTGGTTTGAGAAAGGTATATTTTTGTCAAATGGATTTCAGGATCCAAAAGCTAAAGCACATTGCAAATAAAGATCACTAAGTGAAAAAACCCAAGCTTGTATCAAGGGGGAGAGCCAAAGAAAATCATAGAAGACCTGGCTTAAGTTAGAGTTCTAGAGTTCATTGTATTATTCATTTTATACTCTATTTTAATGTATCTTAAGTTTTGTCATAGAATTCCCAAAGGGGGAGATTGTAAATGTAATATATTGTCAATGCCATGAATTGTAAAATACATGTAATGTATAGACTAGGACATGAGCTAAGTCATGTTAGAGTCTAGGAGGATTTTGGGTTTGAGCATCATGAAGATAATCATCAAGCACTAAGAAGACCTCAAAGGAGCATACGATTCATCCCCGAAGGATCCATAACTCACTCCGAGCATTCACAAGTTAAATTAGGTAAAGTGATGTAGTTAAGGTGGTCCAACGGTCCAAAGAGGAGTTCTAAAAGGCTTAGGACTTTCCCGGACCATGGATGGGCGATCAGAAGCCCTCTATAGCAATTCTAAGGATTTGGAAGGCAATACAGGGGATTTGAATCAATCCATGATCGATCCACATCAATCCAAATTAATTGGATCTATCCAAACTTATTTGGATTGATCCAGAATTGATCCAGGATTAATCTAACAACTCTTGGGTTGCAGTTTCTGAGTGATTTTTGCCCTTGAATTGATCATAGAAAACACTGTATAATGGTCTAAACTTCAAAAATCCCTTGGGAATCAATGGCCAAGATCATTTGACCATTTGGGGATGTTCTAATCTAATGATCTAGCATCATTTTCATCCAATATAAAAGAGGATGAACCCCTATGAGAAATCTAATGGTTTTGTTAAAAGCTTATATACTTGAAAGCTCTAATTGTCCATTGTGATAGATCTTGTGAGATACCGTTCTTCCAATCTTTGGAGAACCACTTGCTATGCTTAGATAGGTAAATCTATACCTAAGACCATTTTATTGCCACCTCTCCAATCCTGTTAAGGCATATCTTTCAAAGGTAGCTACAAAGGTTGTTCAAAAGGAAACCCAAGAAGAGATAATGTGGGATTGTGTGTCATACCTTGCTCAAGGAGGAGCAATCTACCGAAGTCAGCTCAACTAGTTTGAAAAGCCATCAAGAAGCATTGGGGAATGATAGTCACATCTTACTCAAGGAGAAATAACCCCAACTTGAGTACAAGGCAACATCAACCTTTAAAGAGTAAATACTTGCTTTTAAACTTTATTTAAGTTGTTGTGACCTCTCTCGCTGGAGACACAGGGATAATTGACACTACCGTCAAAGACACCGGTAGTGTGCATCCAAATCTCTTCCACCGGAGACACCAGAAGAGTAGGCCATAGACCACACCCACCAAAGACACCGGGTATAGCTTTCTTGGCAAGTAGATTAGGTTTTTTATTAATTTTAGCCTTGATTGTATGATTGTCAATCTTAATAAAATTATTTAGCTTGGTGGTGAGCTTTTTGAGAGTGGATGTAGGCCGTTGAGCTGAACCACTATACATCTTTTGCATATTGCATTTGATTATGGTTAGCTTTTGATTTGTTATTCTTATTATCAAGCATTCCTCATATTGATACAATTCACATACAATACAATTGAATCCATTAATATACATGTGCACATTTTAATTGCAATCAATCATTAGAAATAACTTGATAAGTAAAACAAGCAATTGAATTTAGGGTAATCAAAAATAATTTTTAAATATCCTATTCACCCCCCTCTAGGATCTATACATAGGAATTTTAGCCACAAACTTGAGGTTTAACCGTTAGAGTTGGATGTTGGTTCTCCTCTTTGGGGAAGAGGGGAAATCTAGAGCCGAAGGTCTAGGGGTTTAACTCCTAATATTGGTTTTCGTTCTTGAGATTGGGGGTGAGTTGTTTGGTTGCACTTGGGGAAGGTGTTAGGAACCCCAAATACCTACATTTTTAGGGCAGCTTCTCCCATTAACACAAGTATTAGGTTATGTCAAAGTCCAAGCTTTGTAGATTTTGAATTAGGTGTTTATTGGATTTTTCTCAGGCTTGACACTTGATTTTACTTCCAACACTTGAATTTTCAATGTTTGAATTTAATTTAGGGTTAAACTCAGGCATTGGTTTTAGGAAAATCCAGAAATTAGCCTTTATATTAGCCTATTCTAATTGCAAAAAACCCCTCTTGAATTGGACCCTTAGAGGGATGATAGACCCCTCTGAGATGTTTCTGGTTTGGCTCTTTAAGGTTTGGGGTAACCCTTGAATAAGGGGAAGAAAAGAGAGAAATAGTGTTTTTAGTGTTACACTCTTAACCTTTGTATTTCATCTCAACTTCTGAATTTCTAACACCTGAATTTAATTTAGGGTGAAAATCAAGCATTGGAGGCTGATCACATTAGCATATTCAAGTAGTCTTTTAAGATGGTTTGGTGGGTCTTAGTGTTGTGGGACCCATGGAAATATGATCTCTTAAAGTGGGCCACTTGGTCATATGTAATAAGTCTAACGCCTATTTTTTGTCTAACGCCTGAATGTTCAACGCTTGAATGTAATTAGGGGAAATTCAGGCATTGAATGCTGGAATTAGCAACCATCCTTGATTTTTGGGCTACAAAGGTGGGGTCTAGAGGGTTAAGGATTTTCCTTGGTCTTTACACTCTACCTAGGGCACACACACACTTAACTAATTTTGAAAAACATGATTTTTAACTCAAGCTTAATGCCTGAAATTCACTCCAACACTTGAATTTTCTCCTCAACGCCTCAATTTAAATTCAGGCGTTGGGAAGGAAATAAGGGCCCACAGAGGTGCATATGCACAATATTGAATTCTAGAGGCTATAGAACCCATGGGACAAACTTGGAGAAGAATCAGGGCTCCTTGGGTTGGGTCCCAGATCTCAATGCCTGATTCTTCTTTTGATGCTTGTTTGTTCAACTTCTGATTTTTAATTCCTTAAAAATCAGTCGTTAGTTATTGAGAGAAAATCCAGCCGATGGATTTCTCGATTTTGGAACCCTTAGGGTTTTGAAAAAATTATGAAATTGTGCATGCTAACATGAAATATATATAAGAACATTATATAAAAATTTGGGGGTCAGATCATGCATACCAAATTCAAACAAAATTGCACAAATATTCAGCTCAATTAGGTCTCAAAAGACCCAAATTTTGGGGTCTGTTTGGGGGGGCCATCTCAAGGCCTTCCACAACTCCTAAAATCATGAAATTAAATACACAAGCTAGCATATATGTCTAGTCTAACATAGTAAAATTTGGGTTTTAATAGCCTTCTAAAAAATTTATAAGAAAATCAACACTAAGGCATGTTAAAAAATAGAAGCAAGTAGAGTTGTTGAGCCTCTATTGTATAACTTGAATTTAAGCAGGGATTTAGCATGAATTCGACAACATAACTACATTCAAAATTGATATATGACTATAGAGAATTTGAAATTGGAGTTGAGGCTTAGCTTGGGTCCAAGTGACCTAGGGTTGAGAGCTCCTCTTCTTTTTCTTCTTCTTCTTCCTCTTTCCTCTAGAGTTTTTAGGGTTTTTTTGTTGCCAACCTGGGGCTGCACGAATTTGGGGCTATTTATAGCCCCAAATGTGATGTAATGGAGGGTTGGGATCATCCCTAGAGTTAGCTAAGTGGAGGGTGATGATGTTTATCCAAAATGAGGTGGAGGGTGGGGATTAAACATGGGTGGATGGTTGAGATGCATTGGTGTTAAGGGGCATGGATAGGTGACTTGGACAAATGAAAGGGCTAGATTAGTTTGTGTTAGTTGAATGGAGGGTGAGGATGGGGGTGTGTGGATTGATGACATGGAAGAGGGGCATGGGAGATGCCCTTTTGTAGGCTTCCATTGGTTGCAATCTTTAAGGGTGGGCATTAAGATGCCAATTAGGAGTGCTTAAGGGGTACCCTAGGGATTTGAATCTTAGCCCTTAGATCTAAGGGTGGGAGATAAGGGTACATAGTAGCAGATTCCAATCCAAGGGCTTTCATGAGTCATGAAGGCATTAAATGCCATTAATGAGTTAGGTTGAAAAGTCTTATCTCATTAATAATATTTATTGCTTTTAGGGTTTTTTGAACTCTTTCTTTGTCTTCATGCCTTGCGAGCTATTGAGCTCAAAAGTTGGCCCAGTCAATGTCAATTTTAAAGGTTGCAAATGCTCCGGTCGCGTTGGTCCAGTCAGAACCAAATTATGAAAAGGGTAAGGGGTGAAATTAGGGTTTTTTGACTTGAAAAGCTCTCATATGTATTCTAAAAGGGAAAGATGGTAAAATTGATCTAAAAATCACCCAGGGATACATAACCCTGGGTCTAGATGATCCACGGCCTCTAACTATGCAGGATTACGGTGCCTAAGCAGGAAACTGGGTCAAAAACCATATTTTACGTGATTGGACAATATTGGATAGGGAATGCTATTGTTTTTTTGTAAAATGCCATCGTGGGCCATATCTAGGGGGTTTGAATCTTGGAGTGTCTTAGAGCTATAGGAGCTGACAGATTGGCTATCAGATTCCTAGACAGTTGTTGAGAGATTTTTGAAGTAGGGTTGCTTAAAGAGATTGGGTTTCTATAGCTGCCTGAAGCCCAGTGGAATTGAACTGTTGGACATTCTCTGAACTAGGAGTTTATGAAATGTTTTTTTGAGGACAAGGGTGAAACTGAGAAAATGGGCCTGACTTTGCTACATTTCGAGTCTGGGAGAACTTTTATGGGCATTCTGCGTGCCAAATACAGATGAAAATTGATTTTTCTTGGTTTGGGCAGAAATGATAGCTTAGGCCATAGATTTTTTGTAATTTAGTGTGAATCTAATAGTCTTGAGGCTCTGAATTTATAGTGGGGTGGCCACTGACTCACTGAATTTATGATTTTAGATGAACTCCTGGGAGTCAGTTAAGTACCTAATTTTGAGACCTGATTTGTTACACTTTTTGGAGTATTTGAGGGAATCTTGGCATATACATTTTGCAAAAGTTCCTACTCCTTTGACAACTTTTTGAAGGCCTCTCAATTCTGGAGAGATGGACACCAACTGATCCTAATTTAGAGGTCTGGAGAATACTCTAGCTCCATAAGAGCAAAATGCGATAAAACAGCCTATTGACCCTTTGGGGAAGATTTGAGATTTCACAGAGGCTCGAGGTTTTGAAATTCTCTTCTTAGATTTGGAGATTTAAAGCTAAGGCCAAGGCTGGGATATGGCGACTGACTTTTTTGGAATCGAAAATTGGATAAATCTCTAAGAGCTATTGCAAAGGTCATTTCTTAGTCAAGGTTGTCATAGATTGAGAAATTGGCTATTATCGTCCTTGAACAATGTCTATTTTGTGATGAGTTCCTTAGAGTAGGGAGACTCAGGGATGCATAGGATCCAAAATTACACCATTCAAATAATGGGAGAGGCTTCATGGATCCTTTAAGGGTCTAGGGGTAGATTCTCTAAGGTGAAAAGGGTAAAATGGTAATTTTCTGCCCATGGGTCAAAAAAAGTGAAAATAAGAATTCTTTGCTTGTGATGCTTCACAGTAGGAAGGCTTATGTGGGCAAGAGAAATTTAGTGATCTAAGGGGTAGATAGTTAGTTTTGAGCTTTTGAAGGCAAAAGGAAAAAATGGTAATTTTTCCATATATGGTGCTTTGTTGAAGAAAGGCTTACAGGAGGTGGAAAACTTGTTGATGACATGGATGGGGTTCTTAACTGTGGGCCCTCAAAGTCCTGTTGTTGCTTTTGAGAGAGATTAGGGGTTTGTCCTAAAATGGTGCATTTTGGGTTTTAATAAGGTGCTTTGACTGGTTCACTTGCTATTGGAGCATCCAAGAAGACCTCTTTGGGAATGCCTAACCTCCTAGAGTCCAGGGTTGCTCTTCCTAAGCCAAGGGTGCTTAGAGTCTTGATGCCTAAATGTTGTTATGCTGTCCTTAGGCTATCACATGACCTGAGTCAAAATTTGGGTGCTGATATTGTTGTCTTGATAAAGGTTCCAATACACACAAATCAGTGTTTTAGATATGACTACCGAGATACTCCTAAGTAGATCTTTATAATATACAACATAGCTTTGGTTCATTCTTGAGTGACAAAGAAGAATGGGGTTTCAGCCAGTTGCTTGTATATACCCCATACCTCGGGTGAATGTCGGAGTTTTTGAATGCAGTGAATAGTGTATGTGCTTTTTTTCATTTATTTTTTTCTCTATTAGACATTTTGTAAAGAAGTATTGTGTCAACTCATATATGCAAATGAGCATAAACACCTAGTAAGGAAGAATTATACCAATTCATGTGTCCAAATGAGTCCTTAAATAGCCTCTTCATAAGAAACTACTCATTCATTCATTCATATACAAAAATAAATAAATAGATAAATAACCAAGTAGAATCGGTCATTACAAAAAAAAACTTCTACTTCCACTTCATAAACTTGCCCTTGTGCTTCCCCAAACATCCCATGCTTTCATGTTTTCCGAATCTACCACCAAGGCTCCTAAGCTCCCTAAAAGAAGTGGAAGTAACAAAAGTAAATGCCAGTCTCCTTTGATATCCAACATAAAGTAATTACAACAAAAAAATTGACATACAAATATTTATGAGAAGTGACAAAAATGTTTGTTTCCAAGCATGAAATGGGTTAAATACAAATTAATCATTATTTAAAGAGATTAAATCAAGTGGATTTAAAATGAAGAGAAGTGTTGCCAGTCCCAAATCAGCACATGACACCATTATTAAAGGGTATTTTGATAAATATGAGGCTTTTCTATCTATTTACTAAAACACCCCTCTCTATCCTTTGTGAATCATCAACTTGTGTGATTGGGGTTGGTTACACTTCTCTTGTCATTTGAAATGATGATCAAAACTCTTAATAATCAATTTTAAAAAGCCTACCATGATCTATTGCATTACAGAGCAAATGCTCTACTCCAATTACTTAAACGTTTTGAAACTGCCCAAGTAAGCACCACAAAGTGTCATGAAGAAACATACAAAGAATGCATCAATATAAATATTTTTCTTTGCTATGACTATATAATATGAAATCAGAAATAACCCAATTTTTTTTCCTCTGTGTGTGTGTGTTCAGTAATTGGATATTTGCTGGTTTTCTGTATATCTTATGTGAATGTGTCATTGTTTTAATCTGTGCATTTTTTCAATCATGATGTAAATGCAACCACCCGCTTTGACTTTTGCTATAGTTCATAGATTATGGATGGAAATGACTGGTTCTTGAAAAAATCTCAATTTTCTGGTTTCAAATTCTTTTTTTCTTTTCCAACTAAAAAAATCATAATTCTTGGAGAACCGTTCAAACTCCAAATCTCTATCACATGACTACTTACTGATATAAATTTAATATTATTATTATTATGGGTGAAAAGAAGAAATCCATGACTTACTAATAGATCAACAAATCAAATGGCTAAAAATCAATCAATCTGCAGTTGGTCTTGACACGTTTGGATTATGTGCTCAAAGATCAATTTTATGTCTTTAAGTAAAACAATATGCTCCCTTCGCTCTGGCTCATCCTGGAATATAGATCGGAAACAAACCAAATAAATTAGAAAAGAACCAATGAGATAATTACCAGAATCACAAATATTCTGAGCAAGAATAATAGCAGTATGAGCTAAATTCTTTTCCCATATGTTACAAAGATTTTATAGACCAATTAAACAAAAGATTCAAATAAAGGGAATCTAAACCCCTTTAAGAAAGAGCCCAAGAAAAGTCTTCAGGTGAACAGAAAGAACAACTCCACATCATACTTGAGATAGAAATGCTTATACAATACTAAATTGGAATATATGAGCTAGAATCCATGTCTTTCACAATTCCTGGTTTCTTGTGCAATCCACTTTCAAAGAGTTACAAGGTCGTCGAAAATTGAGAACTTCAAACTAACACACACTAATCCGTCAATCGAACTTAAGTTAAAAATGTACAAGGTTATAGTTCAAATTAGTAATGGGAATCTTAGAGTGGAGAAAGGAACTTTTGAGAAAAGCAGTTTGAGGAAAGAGCTCTCCTCTAGAATAAAATTTAAGGGTATGTACAAGAAACTTGTCACATTACATAGAGAAAAACTACAATTAATAGGTTGTAAGACCTGAAATTTGCATCTAGGAAAAGGTAAAACAATAATGCAGTGGAAGGTATTTGAAATTTGAGAATATCTATTCATTCAATAGCAGATGCTGATATAAGTATGAAATAGACTTCCAGTACCAATAGAAAACATGGAGGAACCAAAGGTAGTTGCAGATGGGATTCCTGGGATTCAAGCTAAGGCCCCGACTTGCTTGTCAAAGTTTTAAACATTTGACTGTTGAGCATACCTAAGATCTTCAGGCTTTCATGTGGCATCACTGAAAATTTCCCACAGATTTTAAGGCAAAATTATAGCAACAATCTTTCTCTCAAGCACTTATTCATTATAAATTGTATGTTACAAATTTTATTTTATACAAGTTTGCATACATGTGTGTGCAAAAAGTGTAAGTGGGTATCATAAAAATTTTCATAAGTTATTTAATTTAGAAGATAAATGCAAACCATGAACAGTAAAAATTGAAAACAGTTGAGTGGAATTTTTTTTATAAGTCTCAACTTGGTGGCATCAACTATTCAACTGGCCCCAGAATAAAACAAAATAAAATGTTCAATTCCAAGTATGCTTCAGCAATTTAACAAAACAGATTGATCAGTTAGTTCGACCTTTAAATCTAGTTTATTATATTTTCTAGATGGGATGGCCAACAAGATTAGGGGCTTGATTTATAGATCTGGTTCAAGCAGTTAATCTGATCCAAGTATGAAAACATTGGTTCCAACTATTTAAAATAAGTGAAGGGTCTTCAATCAGCCCACTTATTGCCCTATAATACCCTATTGACCTGGCTTACAACTACCCAAACCAGCAACAACATATAAGTAGTGGCTGCTCATACAAGATGATGCATAAGGGGTTGAATTCAATAACAAAATATACAGTTTGATTATGTAAAGGCAAAAGGAATGTTGAGTATGCATGCACCCTAACTATACTACATGTCATGCAATTAGAAGAACATAAATATTTGTTTTAGGTAGAGAGAATCTCTCTCTATTCAACTACATATGTGGTACTTCAATTAACAATTCATGATTGATGCTTGTATCTATTTGAAATTGTGTATAATTCTACTTCAATGAAAATAGAATTTTGAACTGATAACTTCATCGGATGAAGAGGTTGCTTGGTCTTACTACATCACATCCCCTAACAGTGAAGATGGCTTAATGAAATAGACATGGGTCTACTGTCAGAGCTGTAAACCGTTGCATAGCTGTTAGATTGCATAGTCCTCAATCGTGGCATAGGACCTTTTATCATAGAGAAAAAATAGGCTAAGCTTCTATAGCCAGGACTATAGTCACTGAACAAATACATTAGATTGAAATCTTTTATCTCATACCGGTGGTCATGGTGTTATGTTGGCATAAAAATTATAGAGAGATTTAAAGGATCCTGAGAGCTTAGAGGATAAGTATAAGCTAGAAATACATTAATCAATTGACTGTTATGCACATTCAATAAAGTACCAAGTTCATGAATCAAAGTTTAGACCAGAAAACAGATGATTACCTGTAACATGGTGAGAATAAGCATTGTTGGACAAGAATGCCTGTGATACATGAGGTCACAATGGGAAGCTTGATATAAGCAAGGGGACTCTAGCACGTGAAAGGATTGCAAAGCATAATTGATTACTTGTTAGCTACTTTTAGTATTTTCAAATATGTCAGTGGTACAAACTTGGCATAATGACTTTAGCTAAGCTCTTTGCTTCCCTTTCAGGTTGCATGTAACATAAAACTTCCAATTGTTAGAAGATTAGGGGTCAGTGAGCACAATCAGCATATTTGGATGGGCTTAGAATTTTTGGATAACATGGTATTGGATAGGCTTGGGGGTCATTGCTTTGGTGCAATGGTAGTGGCTTGGGCTGGCAGCATGAAAACATGGGTTCAAGTCTCATGAGTAGATAACATTTTTTTTAAGATATACATAATGGTTTTAATTTTTTGAATTTTAAATATAGCTTCAGGGATTTTTCATTGCAAATAACATTTGATTTGTAAGTACATGTATTTCATAAATCTGTCCATAAGAAACAAGGTAGAACTTAATCCAAACTAAGTATGTAGTTACTAGACCAATGGGAATTGCTTCCAATCTCCTTTTGAAGTGATTGAAAGGGAGGGAGATGTTGTGTTTTCATGGGCTTTGGAAGAAGGGTTGGAGTACAAGGAGGAGAAAGTAGAGAGACTCAGTAGTCACTTGGCTGCAAAAGACGATTATACGTGGTTTAACAGAATTTGCACGCTAGACTTATCACTGAGATGTAGGGACTTTAGATAGTTTTCTTTATAGCTTTTGCTGCTACAAAAAATGTATATATTGTGGGATTCTTATATTCATGGAGGGAGACATTTGCAATATGAAAATTGTAATGATTTGCATATCTCTTATTTTTCCCTTGCAAATAATGGCTACAAGAGTTCTGCCTTTTTGTTACTTTGCCTATGGTGAACTAATTCATTAAACTATGTCATATTTGTAATGTCATTTGGACAAAGTGGTAGCATTTGCAAAAGTTATTCATGTAATATCAATGAACTAGAAATATTCTAGTCCGAGGCATATGAATGTCTACCATATAAAAGTAAAAGAAAAATTATAGCTTTTCTTTTCCAGAATCCTTCTAGATATTGAATGGGATAGTGTTTAAAATAACTTGTCCACTATCTTATATCCATTGTATCGAACTATTTTCTGTTGGCAATAAAAAAAGTTCCAACAGTTTTGATAATCACTTCCATTACCACTACTTGAACATGACCCAAGAGCTCAGATATCAATGTTGTGCCTAGACTCTTGGTTCCAAAGTGTCCAATGGAGAGAGTTGTATTCTTTTTTGATGAGGATTATAGTTGTATTTTCAAGTGTATCAAACAATTAGGTCTATGTAGTAACAAATTTCTTCCATGTAGCATGGGAGATGGAAGATGACCCATTAGTGGTTTTTGAGGATGTAAAGAACCTTAAGAATAGAACACTAATTAACGAATTTACTCGAATTTTGTACTTGCATAGTTCTTAATCTATGAAATAGATAATTGTTCTTTAATTACTGGGCTAGTTTGAATGTATGAATAATCATGTTTTTTCTTACATTGTAACTCTTAATTCAAGGCGTACCTACTTGTTGTTTCAAAGAATGCATTACTTGTTATAAGAAAATTCAAATACATTAGTGAACAACATCAATAGCAATGGCAATGGAAGGGCTAGGGACAGTATTGTGGTTTGAGAGGGTTGAAATAAATTGTTGGGAAGAAGAAAAATCTTACACTAAAGTTTTTAAACAAAATTCTGTATGGATTCTCGTAAATATATAAATAAAACAAATGTAATAACAGTTACCAAACAGCACACCACTCCCTTCAAATTAAAACGCTTGACATCAACTTTAAGCAATTTCTCTATTAGTTTTAAAAATTAAATCAAGAAATAAATAATTTTCATAAGAACGAGAATTGTTATTTTGAATGTCGCAGGAACCAAAAAGGCATATGTCTGTAAGATGAACTTCTATTGTAATAAATTTAGAGATGCAGTATTTAAATCTTTCTATATGATCTTTAGATTTTTAAGAATTGCACAAAACATAACATATATAAAGAACAAAAATTGAATATACCATATGTAAAAAAGACAATGATTTGCATCTTCTAAAAGTTGACTCCGTGCATCAAGTGAGAGAGAAAGAAAGAGAGCTATAGTTATCTGCAGTGACACCAGTGGAGGAGCACCGCTAGATGGGATTGATTGCTTCAATCTCTTTCAATCTTGCTTTATCCTAAACACCGTTGAATTTTCAGGTCTTTCTATGAAACCCTACAAAACAATGAAAGATACAACTTGTAGGAAAGTGGATAGAGCGAGAGTTAGAGAGAGAAAATCAAGGGTGGGATGAAACAGGGGAGAAAAGAGTGAGACATTAACTTAAATAAGTAAATAAAACAGTGGAAAACTAAGAAAAATAACAACGGAATAAAAGAGGACAAAAGGTGTGGTCAACCAGAAAATATAGTCCATTAACTTAAAAAAAATCAGCATTCTTCTTTTGGAATAAGTGCTGAGCCAGAAAATATAGTCCATTAATAAATAGTCCAATACGATCAAATCCATGTAAAAATGGGGAAAATGGGATGTTGGATGAGTAATGATGAGAGAGAAAACAAACAAGGATAGAAAAAAGAGAAAATATGTATATAAATTCAAATCCCTTGGTTATTTCCTTCAAAATTGCTTTAAAGCTCATTTTCTAGTTTTCTTTTGTTACTTTCTTTGCTCAGCAAACCAGATTGAGCAACACAAAATACCCTAAAAATGCTTTGAGAAAAACAAGCAATTGACTTGATATGCAAGACGATAGAGATTGTGGAAATCCCACAAAGGAGTTTAAGAAAATAAAATATTATCGGGTTTAAAAATTCTTACTTCACCCACAATTCAGAGTACCTTCTCCCAAAAAGAAAGGTTCTAAAAGCCTTCACTTCAATAGAGACATGATAGGTGAAATTCCAAGATAAGCCTACAAACCAGACCTCTATACAAAATCAAGCACCGAAAATTAGTTTGTTTATGGGACTGGAATCGAAAACCACTAAAAATTGAGTGAAAACAAACACTTTGGAGATTCCAACTAATTTGGTCTCTTGTTAGACAGATTGGGTTGCAAATGGGGAAAGGTTAGTCCATCCTAAAACACGATTACCAAATGACAAAAACTTATAGGCAGATGTTAATTTGTATTACCTAGAAATCAATATATATATACGAAAGGAAAAGCAATAAAAAATAAAATAAAATGAACTGAACTATAGACATTAGAGCTAAAACCACATCTTTGGATAAACAATACCCAACATCTACCGTACCATGATTTACTCCCACAAGCAAGCTAAAACAATGGGGCATTCCACCCTTGACTGCTACTCGTGAAAGTCCTAAACCCTTGACAGGAGATATATCAAATGAATTGCAAATGAAAGTCCGGTTTTGATCCTAGAGGGGGGTGAATAGGATTCTTTTGACTTAATTAAAATTCTTTTGAATAAATAATTCACCTTCTTTATAATTTACTCAATTTTCTTTTAATTAATTAAGTAGTAGAAAATCTTTTAATTAAGTAAATTATTTTCTATGAATTTATCATAGGTCACGGGGCTCCGTTATGCACTATAGTGTTACCTATAGTAGAGCAGGAGTAGGGCTGATAAATTCCCTAAGGTTTGTTTTTAGCTTGATAGATTAATTTCCTTCGGTTGCAAGTCAAGTTGTATGGCAAGATGTGAGCATGTTCTTTTTGACAAGATAATTAGACTTTAAGAGCTAAAGAACTTGTAGTGAATTTTATGCATGTCAATGAGAGAAAAAGAGAAAGAGAATTCACACAAACCAATCACACACTACACAATGCTTTATAGTGGTTCGACACTTGGCCTACATCCGCTTTCAAAGCTCACCACCGAGCTACTAAATTATATTTAGATTGAAGTACATTTACAATCAAGGTCAAAATTCTAAAACCGACTACTTGCAAACACAAGCTCTACTCCTGGCGTCTCCAGCGGGAGCTAGGTCAATTCTTGGTGTCTCTGGAGGGAATAATCTATACTCGGTATCTCCGACGGGTATGGTCTACACTTGGTGTCTCTGGCAGGTGCTAAGATTTCAAAATAAATTGTAAATCAATACAGATTACCTCAACCAGTTGATGTATTGCTTGTTGTACTTGATTGGAGGTTGCTCCTTTGTTGAGCTAATGCACAATAGATTTCACCAAGCTCTCAAGAGTGGTTCTTTGCTTCTTAGAGCTTCTCACAGGTTTACTTGGGTAAACCCACATTGCTTCCTTCTTTCGATCTTCAAAAAAGAGTGCTAGAGAAGCTTTTTCAAGGCTCTTAATCTTCAATGAATGCTCATCAATGGAGTTTGAATGCCTTTTCTCTTCAATTTAATCTTCTAAGCTTTCTTGTGTGTGTTACGAACTCACTAGGAGCTCTTATGATCTTATAGGGGACGAACTTGGTCGTGCACCCTTGATTTGATATAATCTCCAATAGATAAATAGTCCCCATCGCGCATGAAAGATTGTTTCTATATATATTTTTTGTGATTATGCAATGTCGGATTGATCCGACTAGGGTGGATTGATCTGCACGGATCGATCCGACATATCCAGATTGATCTAGTGTCTCAGTCAGAAACACCTGAACTTTGCCGGATTGATCTAGTGTGCCTCCTTGATCGATCCGGTGTCTCAGTTTGAGACACTTAGCCTTTGTTAGATTGATCCGATAAGTAGTAGATCAATCCGCTAAGTGCAGATTGATTCAACACCTTCCAGATCAATCTGATTCCCCTGTTTTTTTTGCCATTTTGCCTCAATCCAACTCTCAATCACTTGGGAATCTATGTAGGTGGCATGAGTTGGTCTTCTAAGGCCATTAAAGTAGTTTATGTTTATTTTAGCCTATGTCTATTCTCAACACCCAAATTTTGATTCGGATCATGTGAAAGCATAAGGACAGCATAACAGCATCTAGGCATCAAGACTCTAAGCACCCTTGGCTTAGGAAGAGCAAACCTAGACATTAGGAGGTTAGGCATTCCCTGAGCAGTCTTTCTAGATACTCCAGTCGTGAATGAGTTAGTCAAAACACCTCATTATAGCCCAAAAGCAACATTTTAGGTCAAACCCTAATCTCTCTCAAAAGCATCAACAGGACTTTGAAGATCCACATTTTAGAACTCTATTCATGTCATCAATGTGTTTTCCACCTCCTAAGATCCTTTCTCCGGTAAAGCATCACAGATGGAAAAATTACCATTTTGCCCTTTTGTCTTTAAAGGCCCAGAACTCACTATCTACCACTCAGATCATTGAATTTTCTCTCGCCTATATAAGCCTTCTAGTCATGAAGCATCACAGGTGGAGAATCCTCATTTTTACCATTTTTTGCCCTTGTAGATAGAAAATTACCATTTTACCCTTTTACCTTTAGAAGCTACCTCTGGATCCTCAAATGATCCCTGAAGCTTCCCCATTTACTTGAATGATGTCATGATAGTTCCTGTGGCTCCGAGACTCTCAAGACTCCAACACTCTGTGGCCCACCAGTTGTCCACAAAGGGCCTCACCCGTTCACAAGCCCTATCACATCCAAACTACAACATTTCTCAAGTTATTGCATCATCGGTCTTTATTCAAACTCATTCTAGAACCTAATTCCGACCACGCTAGTGCGACCGAAATGTCCGCAAAACCTAAAAACCATTGTTTGTTTGCAATTCACAGAGTTTGAAAAGTTAAAAAGCAAACTCAAGCAGAATCACTTATATCTGCGTGATTCCTATTTTCTTCTGAAAGATAGCTTTTCATGTTTCTTCCTACATACATGTCTGATTAACTCGCTGTTTGGGGTAGTACCTCTAATGATCCAATCCACATATATTCCTAGAAGATTTTAGTAAATAATTTTACCATTTTACCCTTCCTACAGTCCAATGAAGCTTTTTATGAATTTAGTAGAAATTGGACTTTCGAGGATTTGTGGGTGTCGGATTACAAATCCGGTTGTTATTTTGGAATCTTTATTTACTATGTCATTAATCCAAATCCAAAATCCTGCACCATTAATTTTACTATTTTTCAAGATTAACTGCATCATAAACCTATCCTTCTCTCATTGGTCCATGTCATCAATCCATGTCTATTTCCACCCCCTCATCCTCACCATTCACCTAATCCATCTAACTCAATCCCAACCTTATACTCATTGTCTCACAAAGCATAAAACCACCATTTACTAAACCATGGGGCTAAAACCACCTTCCACCTCTTTTAGGATATCCATCATCCTAGCCCTCCATCTAGAAACCCTTATCTTCAATCTTAGTCATTCACCACATTAATTTGGGACTATAAATTCGTGCTCACGAAGGTTAGCCACAAAAGCCCCAAATCCTAAGAGAAAAAGAGGAAGAAGAAGAGGAAAAACTAAAGTCCACTTCAATCCTTGGCAAGGTAAGTCTAAACCCTGTCAAATTCACTCATCCCTTTCAATATATGACAAATTTGATGTTGTTATGTTGTCCAATTCATGTTGGAGCACTCCTCTAATTCGGGTACATGGTAAAGGCTCAACAGCCTCTACTTACTCCTATTCTTGACTGATTTCGATGGTGATTTCCTTGTGATTTTTGTAGATGTCTTCTTAAGCCCAAATTTTATTATGTTAGACTAGACATATGTATGATGTTGTGTATTTAATTTCATGAATTTATCAACTGTGAAAGGCCTCGAAATGGCCCCCTAAACAAACCCCCAAAAAGGGGTTTTTTGAGACCTAGTTTTGGGGAATATTTGTTGATTTTGTTTGAATTTTTTATTCATGATATGAACCCCAATTTTTTATATGTTGTTCATATTTGTACTGCCCGCTAGCATGCCAAATTTTAGAATTTTTAAACACCCCTAAGGGGTCCAAATAGCCAGAATTAGGCTGCTGGACTTTCTATCTAGGTTTAACACCTGTTTTTTAATTCCATTAGACAAGTATGAACAAATAGGCATTAAAACAGTATGAGCTTATTATATATGGTTGAAAATATCTCTTTCTCAGCTTTCCAAATTGACCAACCATGCTCAAATCTGAATTTTTTGAAGAGAGATATGCCCTCTAGAGTGTAGGTTGTCCATACCCAATGCCTGTTTTTTAATCTGTTGAAAAATAGGCATATAAACAAATAGACATTAGACAAGTATGAGATTATTATATATGGTTGGAAATATCTCTCTCTCAGCTTTCCAAATTGACCAACCATGCCCAAATCTAAATTTTCTTAAGAGAGATATGCCCTTCGGAGTGCAAGCTGTCCATATCCAATGCCTGTTAAAAAACAGGCATATGAACAAATAGACATTAAAAAAGTATGTGATTATTATATATGGTTGAAAATATTTCTCTCATCTTTTCAAATTGACCAACCATGCTCAAATCCAAATTTTCTAGAGAGAGAGATATGCCCTCTAGAGTGTGGGCTATCCATACCCAACATCTCTTTTTTAATCTGTTAAAAAATAGGTATATAGACAAACAGGCGTTAAACAAGTATGGGATTATTATATATAGTTGGAAATATCTCTCTCTCAGTTTTCCAAATTGACTAACTATGCTCAAATCTGAATTTTTTTGGAGAGAGATATGCCCTCTAGAGTGCAAACTGTTCATACCCAACTCTTGTTTTTTAATCTTTTAAAAAATAGGCGTTGACAACATAAACAGGCATCAGTTTGAAAAACAGGCATGAGGTAAGTATAGGCTTATCATATATGGCTGGAAATATCTCTCTCGCAGCTTTCCAAATTGACTGACCACACTCAATTTAGAACTTTATAGAGAGAGATATGCCCTCTGGAGTGCGGAATGTTCAAACCCAACTCCTAATTTTTTACTTGTTAAAAAATAGGTGTTGATAGGGAATATAGGCGTTGGAGGAATTCAGGTGTTGGGATTTGGGACCCACCCTAGTGAACCCTGACATTCTCTAAAACCTATACACAGGCAACTAATATCTTGTAATTCATCCACGTGCTTAGGTACCTCTGTGGGTCCTGTTTACAAGCGTTAGGATGAATTTTAGGTGTTAGACCCGTGAAAGTCAAATGAAACCCAGCTTCAAATCAATCTATTCCATAGACATGATCTAGGGATATTTTCACTACAAATATCTATTTCAGCTTTCCCAATAATCATAGTAAGGTTGACTATACGCTTGTGATTTCCAAGTGTATCGAATACCCGAACTTTACATCAGAGACAACGCTTGAGTAGTGGTTGTTACGTCAGTGCGACCAGGTCGAGTCATCCTACCCGTTCACTACATTTCAACCCGTCCCAACCTTTTACGGTCTTCACCTTACCTTATGGTCATGTTGCAATGGTTCACGACTTAAAGACCCTGAGATTTGGGTTAATTAGGTTCTCAAAACCATGCACATTGGTACAACATAGTTTTGACTCTCATTTAGCTAACTTGTTTGCATTTTGCAGCAGTGCAGAGTACTCTATAAGTATACAAATAATCTAAAATGAATTTACCATATATCACTCTCATAATTAGATGTACTTGACTATCGAGATTGGCACACACAACAAACCCCTAGAACTACATATAGTTTGATCCCGACAAAACCCTAGGATTACACTGAACCATATAAGATCGAGTATGTAGGCAACTTCAGACTATGTCTTATGTGCAACTGTAATGATCACACCACGGGGGTGGTCAAGACCAATAACTTTATATTTAACAAAGCTTGGACTTTAGCATAATTTAAAACATGTATGAATGAGAGAAGCCACCTTAAAAATGAGGGTATTTGAGATGTCTAACACCTTCCCCAAATGCAACTAAACAACTTATCCTTTATCTTAGGAATGTAGACCAGTATTAGGAGTTAAACCCCTAGACGTTCAGGTCTAGACTTCTCTTTTTTAGCTGAAGAGAAGAACCGATGTTCAACTCCGTCGATTAACCCCAAGTTGATGGTGACTCCTAGAAAAGCAGGGTTAGCGATCTTTCATGTACCGCCATCACGTGCCGAAAAGTGAGCCCGAAAACTACGGGCGCACGGGGGAATCCGAACCCCTCCCAAATGCCAATGTCCACAAGTTCAAACACCCTTTGTCAGGTCACGTGTCACACACTGATTGCTAATGGAGTGGTATTTGTTCATTGACACTGAAGATGATTTAAAATCCCTGAGAATCTTTGCCCCAGGATCAGATTAGGTGGGCTCCTTAATGGGTGCCAATAGACCAGCAGGTAATATGTCACGTTGAAAAAGTGATTTACACTTTTTGGGGGTGTTTTTCAGTTTTTGATGTGACGTATCACCCTCTGATTGTGGGCATACCATTGACCTCTGTTAAGGGGACACACATAATCCTTTGGCTTGCCCCCTACTTGAAAATCCTGGCTCCGCCCCTGGTCTCATGTAAAAAAGTTGATCAAAGCTGTTTGGTCTCTCTCCAAATGGTGTTTTGGACGCATGATGTATCTAAATTCGACTACAGCTTTTCATGGTTAGTCTTTTCTGTTTTTCCTCTCCAAAACTTTTCCCTCCTGTGAATTTGGAATGACATAATGCTGTGTTTGCTTTTTTCCTCTGAGCTTGTTCAGGATAGCTGGGTTTTGAAGACGCTTGGGCAGTGGGAACTGGCAGGTCCTTCCTGCTCTCTTGGACTTCCTGTCATCTCCTCACTTTCAGTGATCCTCAACTAAAGTTGGGGTCAGTACTGCCTTCGGTATTCAGGGCTCTAGGAGATGTATCATGCGACTGATCCTTCCACTTCGTTTATACTGTATGTTTGCTAGCTCTTTCTTCCTAATCACTTTTATCATTATCTTTCCACTGGTTGTCACGCGTTCATTGAAGTTCTTTTTAACTCATTCTACGCAGATTTCTATTACTGCAAATCGGCACTGTCATCTACAATGAGATCAAGAACAGTAGCTTCCAACTTGTGTGGGACTTCCAAATTTTTTCCTCCTTTCCTTGTGCCTTGGGCTAAAAATGCCGTATTCTGTTGGGTTAAAGTCTTGTATTCAACCTTAGATGCAATTGGATGATGATCCAAAGAAGACCGACTATGAGTCAAATTTTTTACCTGCATTTTGTATCCGATTGGGGCTCCGGATCCGACCCCTAGAGATAAAGATTAGGGTTTGTAGGGTTTCTCGATATTTGTGCCAATACACTGCTCATTGTAATATTTGTGTTCGATATTAGTGAAAGCTCTCTCATTGTTTTTGCCTGTGGACGTAGGCCTCAAGTCAAACCACGTAAATTGTCTTGTTCTTGCTGTTTGCATTATTTTTCCACTTCTACCTTGTTGTGTACGATCCCAAGTCTAAGTTTCCATGCAACAGTTTCATATTTTAACCAAATATTATTTTATCGAGTAAATTTATAAAGAGTGCTTAATAAAATTCTTTCATCGTACATCTGCTCTATTTTTTGGTGGTGTCCACTCAAAAAAATTGATTGGAGAATGGATTGTCATAATATGAATTTAATAAACGCGGGTTAATGACCAAAGAGAATTAAAAGAAAAAAATAGCTATGCCCATGTATATATTTTTAAGCAAGTTGAAATCCTCTGTAAAACGTATGTGAATGAGAGAGAAAATGTAAAAAGTAGTTAATTGGGGAGAGAGAAGGTGGGGTTAAGAGAAAAGGGGGTGAGAAAAATTAGGAAAACGTTGAAGATTTTAGGAATTGATAAAGAAAAAAAGAAAGAGGGAATTAAAATCCCGTAGGAACCTTAACAGCCGTTTAGAAGAAAGGCCCTTGGTGGAAGAGGAAAGTGTGGGATGGAGAAATATTAAAAAGGGGGTGAGAGAAGGTGGGTTTAAGAGAAAATGGGGTGAGAAAAATTAGGAAGAACTTTAAAATTTTAGGAATTGGTAGAGAAGAAAAGAAAAGAGGGAATTAAAATCCCGCGACAACCTTAACAGCCGTTTAGAAGAAAGACCCTTGGTGGAAGAGGAAAGCGTGGGATAGAGAAATATTTATAAAAAAAAGGGTTGAGAATGAGTTGGAAAAGGAAACATTAGACAGGTAGAAAGAGTTGGAGAATATTTAGGAAAACAGAAAAACAGTTTTAGAAACTATCTTATAGTTAAGATTTTGGATAAAAAAAACTTAGGAGAGAAGATGGGGTGCTAAAAATATAAACAGAAAAAATAGGAAGAAAATCGTAGGTCACTCCTTTGCTTTAATATATATAAATATATGCCCATCCAACGGAATTCATGTAAATGTTTGAATTTAGTTTTAGTTTATGACTCGGTGGAAAATCACCTAAGAAGGTTCACGTACTGCAGGCTCTTTGACATACACAGATTCCTGGACATGGATCAGATCTCACGGTCCATCATTCACCAAAATCATATAAGAAGCACGTGGGTTCGCTAAAGCTCACTGGAAACGCAGTATCTTGTATCCATTTGCACTAGTCAAAGGTGGAAGCAAGGAACCTCTAATGCGTTTCTTGACAAGTATGCACATCACACAATCGCACTAAAGCCAAGAGGTTTGTAATCACTAAAAATTAGGTGAGAATGAATCTTGTGAGAACTGTGAAAACGGCATCAGGGTATGGACACATCAGCACCAAAAAGTGATAAGTGCCCCCCAAAA
>JAOXJP010144586.1:0-13271 GCA_025762735.1 Platanus orientalis | reverse complement strand
GGCGGAACAGGATTCATGTAGCCGACCCCAAATAGTTGGGATAAGGCTGTTTGTTGTTGTTGTTGAAACCGGGTCCAATGAAATTTCTTTGCATAGCATTTGTGATGTAGCAACTTGATGACATTGCAACCTACTTGGGGGGGGGTGTTGGTGGCATCCATTTGGATCTTCTTATTTATTTTAGATGAATAAGGTAATATATTAAAAAAAGAAGCCTAAACAAAGGCAATGCATGAGAAGTACATGGCCAAGAGAAAGCCCCCTACCGAAAAACAAAGGATTCCCATTGTCTTTCTTATTTTCTTATGAGTATTATAGTCTTTCGTATATGTGCTAATGTGGCACATCACTTTAGGAATGGTAGAATAGCAAATTAAGATAGATTTTTTTTATCTTTAAAATTAAAGAAAGTTTGTTTAACTTTAAACAGTCCTTAAAATGTTGGTATGAATCAAGAAATGTGGGTGGACATTCGTTAAACATGAAAATTATTTAAGGCAAGTTATTATTGGCCCCTTGAATCATGTGAGTGATTTAGGAATGATGGTTGCCAATTACTCCTACAAATATAGGTGCATTTTTTAGTTATAATAAGTCATATTTTTAAGCAATAAAATTTCAGTTCTCTAATGATTTCCCATGAGTCTTAAGAAGGTAAGATGTCTTATTAGAGAAGGTGATATTCCTTCCTCTACATAAATTGAAAGATTCAACTTAAACTGATCAGCAGACCCCATTCCCTTTATTTACCCTGCCCATTCCAAAGTAAGTCTTACACATAACTCAGCTGTCCCTGAACCATCCCACATCATTTTATCCTAGCTGTTCCCAACCGTCCTACATCATAATCAAAGCGAGCTTGTCTTTCTTCCTAGTTGGAAAGATGCTGAAATTTTAGCACTATGACAACTTGTAGTGGTGTAAGTTATTCATCTAAGATGACGGGGGAGTAACAAGTTGAAACCATCCATGAAGTTTTGAAGGTCTTAAGTTGATACTCAAAAGACTCTTTCTGATATTCAAATAGCTCATTTAGGTGTGATGGACAGATTGGAGAAATTGGAAGCGCAAGATCCTCAAGATCAATCTCACAACAGTGATCATGGCAATGAGAAGTTCTGGACCAGATTCACATTCCCCACAATCAGCAGGATGTGCAAAATCCCCCTGTGCGTTCATTTTAGTGGATATCCAATAGGCAACAACCATCGCAGAGATGACTATGTGGAGCATTTCGCCAGTAAGGTGAAACTCGAGGCAACCAATTTCTATGCAAAATTGGAATCCAATGCAATCTTAGATTGGATCACTTCCATG
The DNA here is from genome assembly GCA_025762735.1 of Platanus orientalis. Classification (NCBI taxonomy): domain Eukaryota; kingdom Viridiplantae; phylum Streptophyta; class Magnoliopsida; order Proteales; family Platanaceae; genus Platanus; species Platanus orientalis. Next base: position 11,954 of record JAOXJP010144586.1, on the reverse strand, counting down.
GATGACTTCTTTGAGTGGTACAATATGTCTAGAGATTTGTGGTTTCATCCACCACATATAAGCTGAAAGGACAAGCTAGAGTATGGTGGAGTGTAGAAGATTACCTTCTACGTAATGGATGACCCTCTATCATTCATTGGGAGGAGATGTGATGCGGATAACATTATGCGACTTATGTATGTGCCCCCACATAAGAGAGCTAGATTCAAGTGTACATGTTATGTAGGGTTATTTAGGATCTTATAGGGGGGAACATTTTTTTTATGTGTCATGTAATAAAACTAATAGTGCCAAAGTTTCATTGGGATTTTTTTTAGAGTAATCCCATTTTTTATGTTTAACCCACTTTTTCAAAGGTCAAAACTTGCCCTTTTGACTTGACTTTGGTATCATTAGATAGGTTATTCAGTTGTCTTTCTAACTAGACCAAGATTGTGCAATTCCGATGTGATTTGGAAAAGTTGTGACCAAAATTATTAAAGAGGTATCAATGAAAAACGAGAATAGTGTTTTTAGAAAGTTGAGTTTTAGAAAATCTTAATTTTTAGTAGTTTTAGACTTTAGGAAAGTCATGTTTTAGAAGGTTTTGATCTTAGTATGTGTTAACAGCAAGTTTGAAGTTTTAATAGTTTCTAAATTAGGAAAATAAGTTTTAGTAATACTTGGTCTCCAAGTTTAGGTGTTTAGCAAATTTCTAATTTTGTACTTTCTAAATTTTATAGATTGCAAGTCTATTTAAAGGCAACCCCTCCCATTGATTAACATAGTGAAAAATAAACAAGTTTTTGAAGATTTAGGTGTTCCCAAGGTGTGGTTGTGGCCATGTTCTCCTCTCCAAGGGTTGATGCCATCTCTTAGGCTCCACTTTCTCTCCATGTGGATTATAGCACACCAAGGTGCACACGTGAGTACCTCTCACCCTTCCTCTCCATCTCTCCCAGATATCTCTCTTAGTCTTTTCTTCTCTTTCTCTTCCTCTTCTCATATGTTCTTTCTTATCTCTTCTATCTCTAAATTAAGATTCCCTACTGGTTTTCATTAAAACCTTTATTAGAGAACCTTCTACTTTCTAAAATTTCATGATTTGGCTAATCAAAACTTGTCCAAATCTCATGAAATTTTAACAATAGACCCTCTAAACTCTAAATCCACTAACATTGTCCGCTCAGCCTAAATTAGATATTTCTCATATTTGTGTGACAGAAAATTGATTAGGAAAGTGATGCTTGACCCATCTAAATAAGTGAAATGCATGACTAAACCATCATGAGAATTGATGGAAAACAGATTTACAAACTCAAGCAAGGTCCTCGTGTCTGGTTCAAATACTTTTTCTCTTTGCTATGAGTTTTTGGTTTTCAACGTAATGGGTTTGCAGCTCTTTCTCCATACCATTGCGTAGTGTATTCATGACTCTTCTTGTCATTGATGAAATTTCCAAAATCTTTTAGTGTATATTTTCTGAAGAGGCATTATCTTATAATGATTAGCTTTATTAGAGGACCCCATAATGCCACAATCCAAAGAAGTGGAACATGACAATTCAGACCTCTTGAAATTGCATTTATCCATATATAATGGACAGCACCAGCCACCAAATGACCTTCACCATTAATGAATTGTACTGTTCTGGACAATAAAAAAAATAGCATATATGGCTATTGGCCTCCAACAGAATGCGATTCAACAACAGATGGTTGGAATCATCCAAACAGTGTAAATTTAAAGCAGATGCCAAGAGGAAGCAACAAAAGAAATTTAGATTGAAGAGATGATCCATTGATTAGGTGTGGGATGAGCCAAGAGGAAGCACAACAAAAGAAATTTAGATTGAAGAGATGGTGATCCAAGACAGCCTAGGGATTCTATCAAAGTGGATATCCTGTAGCCCCTTTACTGCAATCAGACTGAAGCACCAGGGCGTTGGGTGACACGTGGGCAGAAAAAAGTGAACCATCACAAAAAATGCATCATTGTTAGGTGTTTTTCACTTTTTCTGTCCACGTGTCACCCGACACCCCTAGTGCTTTAGTTGGACTACAGTAAAAGGGCTACAGGAAATCTGTTTTGGGGGTTCTATTGGGTTAAGCCCATGTCGGGGTCTAATGAAATATTATGATGAATTCAATAAAGACTTAAGGTGGAGAGCTAGGAATGGCCAAAGAACAACTTTTGGGGAGGATAGATGATGTGGTAACACACCTCTTAAGTTGGATTTTCCAATGTTATGCCAGCAAACCCCCTAAAAAAGGTGGCAGATTATACGGATTTTTCTCATGAAAGGCCATCCTAGCAGCCCATCCTAAGGCGGCCAACATTTGATTGGGAGATTGATGGCATTGTTTCCCTATTAGACAACCTAAGGGTGGCTCAGGTGGATCCGAACCAAACGGATAGACAGATATGGGTACCAAGTAGCAATGAGAGCTTTACAGTCAAATCCTGTGTCGATTGGTTGTATTGCTTTACCAAGATCAATCTTCCTTAGAAGCAAATCTAGTATGCTCGTCCCCCAAAGGTTCAATTCTTCATGTGGACTCCAACCATTGGCAAAATATCGACTATAGATTGACTTCAGAAGATGGGGCTTTACCTCACTAATGTGTGCTCCTTGTGCTACGAAGATGGGGATTCTATACAACATACCCTCCTCCATCGTCCATTTGCTTGGGAGGTTTGGTGCAGGGTAAACAAAGACTTCGGTTTGAATTGGTTGCTCCCCCCAAATCTGCCTAATCTCTTATATGCTAGGAAGACTAAGGCCCTAAGTCTAAAAGGGAAAAAATTAAGGAGTCTTGACCCGGCTTCCATTTGTTGGTCCATTTGGCTAGAAAAAGGAAAAACAAGGATTTTGAGGAATTTGCGGAACCATCTTTTCAAATCTACAAGTGGGCTAAGGAAAATATCGTTTATTGGGGTTCTCTTTGTAAGGGCTACCAATTGGTTCAGCCCGGGGATCATAGAAAATATTGGAATAGGATTGTGGAGTGTAATCTGGGCTAAGTGTTCGAGGTTGTGATTTTCCCTTCTCCCCTTTCTCTTGTCCTCTTCTTCCTTTGGGGATGCCTTGTCCCCCCTTTTTTCTCTATCAATGAAGCTTTTTATTTATTATATATTAAAAAGGTGTGGGATGAAGGAAAAAACAAAAATATCAATAATTCAAAGCATTAAAAAAAATACTATAGACCTAACCAACGCCAATTTAGCAAGCTCACTCAAAATGATATTTTTCTGGATAATCAAAACCAATTCTAGCAACATTATTTCACCTATAAAAGTGATGTAGCATATTTTTGTCACATAACCAATAATAGACCTAAATAAGACCAGATTCTAATGGAGACAAATGTATGGATCCAAACCATACCAATTATTTTTTAGGTCCAAAACATTTGACTCAAGTCACTCAGACCTTTGGGTAATGGGCTACCCATTGACACTCTGGCTTTGCAGCATTTTGAACTGGGTTCTTGAGAACTTATACTTGGGCTTGAACCTAGACTGTCGAAAACTAGACTGAGCCAGGGTATAAGGGTGGCAATTGTCCAACTCTCTATACTTCTCCGTAGAAGAGGGTCCAAAACATAAACAACATTTAAAATTATCCAAGTATTGAAGACAAATTGAAAACCAGGGAAGTAGAAGCCTTTAAAGAAGAAGAGCAGTCTATCCTCCTATGAATAAGACCAAAACTAGAGAGTTCAGAAATCCCCAAAGACAAAGCCCAAGTACTGAAGATTTATAAACATCCAAGAAGAACCAGAGAACCAGACTTAGAACCATTCAAAGTGCCAGAAACTCCACTACTACGAATTTCAAAATGTGAGACCATGCTAGTCTAAGAAGAACCAATATATATGCCAAATTCTGAACTGGTTCAAAGGCAAGCTAGTCTCTAGTCCAGTTTTAGGGATCCAAGCAAACAGCTTCAATTGGTTCACCATGATTTTTTCAGTTCTATCTTGCAAACAAATTAGGTCAAATTTGAGTTTCTAACTTAAAGTTCTGACCGTTTTCATCTCGAGCTTGTTGAACTAAAAAAGAGCTCTTTTACTCTAATAATGAGCTACTTGAAAAAGCATTATACAATTTCTGAAGACCCATTAGACATTCACAACAGAGAGAGCACATTGTCCCTACCAGATTGTGCAATTCCACACAGTGAGGATTGACTCGGAGCTTGGTTGGATCCTGGGAATAATGCTGCTGAATCCCTTCCACCTTTTGGATTCTTCAACTGTGTTAAAAAAAAGAGCCAAGATTAGTCTAGACATGGCTTATAGAAGTGGACTAAAAAAAGATGAAGCACCCAATTCAGCTATGACCCATGAAGTCCTCCAATGGACGAATAAAATACAAAGAACCCATGCGATAAAAATTCCCCAAGACCCAAATCATGAACCAAATAAAATTGATTACAGATAGTTAAAAAAAAAAAATACACTACAGAAGAGATAACTCATTCCAAAGACCCAAATCAAGGACCAACTCTTCTATTCTTCTAATCTTTTTTTCTTTTCTTTTCTTTTTTTTCTACCAGAGAAGAGGGAGAAAGGGGAAGAAGCAGCAGATCGACAATGGCCCCAACAGAAGAAAAGAAAAAAAGTAAAAAAAAAAAAAAAAGAAGAAGAAGAAGAAGAGAAAGAAGAGTAGAATAAGTGAATGCCGAGTTTACCTGAATCAACTCGGAACGTTGTGCGAACAGGATAAGGCAACTGAGTTTACAGACGACAGAGTTTGAGAGGTGGCGCCGTGAAGAGTGAAGATGGAAGCCCTCAAAACGAAATTTTTTCGATGAACCGGTAGGGTTGTAAACGGAGCGAATTCGAAGCGGATACATATATATCCGAGTTCGATTCGTTAAAAACAAGCGAATTACAATGGTGTCAACTTTAGGAGAGAGAGAGAGAAGTTGTTTGGGAGACCATGGAAGAGTTTGATGTCTCTCCGTTTCAAGACCTCACTTCTCCCCTTGTATGTTGTACAGTCAAACGATTTAGGGTTTTGTTATTTTTAAACTTCTATATTTATTTATTATAACACCTCAACTCAGTGAAATAACGTGTGTGCAATCATTCTCCTTTTTATATATATATATATATATATATATATATATATCTTGTTGTACACTCAAACGATTTAGGGTTTTGTTATTTTTATCTTTTACTTCTATATTTATTTATTATAACACCTCAACTAAGTGAGATAACGAATATATATATATGCACACGCACGAAGCAAATGTTGTGGGATAAAAATGCCTTTATAGTGTATATGGTGAATTATAAACAAACATGTATTGTTTTCGGAGTACAAAGATTCAAAAAAGTGTTCAGTTGAAAAAGTAGGTGGTCAATAAAAGACTTTAAATTCAAAACACATCATGTGTCAATCAATGGCATGCATTTAGAGATCTGTCTCAAAACAGACAATCATTCTTCATGATGATGATGAGAATTGATTCACCAAAATGGTCATCCTTTTTCGAAAGCTCTGAGGTTGGCTCTCCTACAAATAGTTAGGGGAGGATGCCGGTGTGATGTTGGCCTCCGCCACTCTATGATTAAGTCAGTATTCTATTTATTCCCTTCTCAACTAAGTTGTTCCTACATTTTTTTTTTTTTTCAAATTTTTTTAATGAATCCCCTTTTTTATACACCTGTTTACTGGGCGGTTAGGAGATTGTGGGTCTGATCTCCATACGAAGGCACAATCTGTGTCAGGGATATTTTCTAAGTTAGTTAAGGGAATTTGGGCCAAGTTCACACCTGGTGACATGGTATCTGTTGGACCTCTGCATCGTCTTTTGTCTGTAACTACCTTCCTATCTTAGTAGCAGTCGGTTTCATCATGTGCGTCCGAGAGTTGCTTTGGCTCAGTTAGTTGCTAGACGCTCGGTTGGCCGGATCAATCACTTGAATCTCGATTAGTGGTTTGGCACTCTAATGACGGCTTGGTGCTTGATTCGATTTATAATTGGTTTGACTTGGATGAGTCGCTTGGTTCACCATTTCAAATCAGATACTTCATCATCACTCCATATATATATATATATATATATATTGGCAATTGTCCATGACGAGGCCTCATGCTCTGAAAGTGTTGGATCATCTATATTAAAAAAATCTTTCTCGATATAAGTGATTAAACAGTCATTCATCAAGCTCTAACTTGGAGATGTCTAGCACATAGCTAGATCATGGGATTTACTATTGAGATTCTAACGTATATGAACAAACTGACAAACCTCAAAATGTAATCTACTTGCTTGAATGTTATCTACTAAATTCCTTATCCTCTATGGGCATTGGTTGAACAGACCATTTATTGCATCAATGGCTACTTGAAAATGAGAGTTTTACTACATCTTTACATGTGAGTTCTTCCGAATCTCCACTTGTGGGAGTTTATCAAATCAAATCTTTTGCAAACACAAAATCTTCAATAGCAGAAATATCATTTAGTTGATACTCTTTTCAAAAATATAATATTTGGTAGATCTCCCCCAATAAGAGAAGCTTATATCGGATACCGTTATGATTCATGGCAAATAAAGAATTCAATGACTGATCAGCCAATATCCACATGGCTTCAGAATAAGGGAGGTATAAAATACTTGTAGAGAAGAGATGAACAACAATCTTGGAATGCCTGCACCACAAAATAAGCAACAAGAAGAAGTATTAAAAGAAGAGGAGAAACTAATCCAGGAAATGTTCAATTTTAGGGTTGAGGATAATCAAGTGGAATAAGAAGAAATCAATATTGAAGTAGAGAATATAAAATGGGAGATATGTTTACTCAGGCATAGCATGACAAACATGTGTGTAAATTACCAAGGTCTTTTATCTTACCTTCAAATGAAATGGTTGCTATTTTTGTATTCTCTATATGTGCACGATTTTGTAAAATATGAAAATACTTGAAACAAAATGAATGGAACCATTTACTTGTTTCAGATGATTGAAAACAGAATACTTTACTTGATCAAGGCTAGTGTTTGACACTACATCTTTAAACAGATTTCGTCCTTCATACTGGTGCTTACGAACTCTTCGGATGTCTGTCTCCTAGGATACAGTGATCTTCCACACACAAAAGAAGCACTACAATCTGTGTGTCTGGCGAACCAACTTGTGCTTGTATTTCTCTCTTACACTAACAATGACATGGATGCACTATAATGCTTATGCCTTGTTTGAATTTTGGATACAAGAAATGATGAAGGGACTACTTATTTATACATTGCTCATGTTTGTTCAGAACAGGCATAGGGACACACCTTTTGGTGTTTGAACAGATACAAATGCATAAGGTTGCAATTTAATTACCACCTATACATCTGTACAAAACAAACATGTATGAAAGGGGATGATTTAATAGTCACGTACATGTCCCTACGGAACATACATGTTTAATAAGAGGTGATTTAAGAGCCACACAAGGGAAAAACAGTAAAACCATACGAATGGACACACCCCCACAATGGCAAAATTGTATAACCCGCATTTCCCCAAAAAGCAAAATAACAATTTATTTTATTTTTTTCTTATTGACCCAACTCAACCCGGCCCGATTTGGTGCACGTGTTTAAATATAAGTATGTCCCATCTTGGCTAGGTCCTCCCCCATCCAGGGCCCAAACTTATGTTCAACATGTACAAGTGTATATGAACACACAAAGTTTTATAGGCTAATCCATGTGGGACTATTCAAGTTTCACACACTTATACCAGTTTTACCAGTGATCAACTAAGAACTTTTGGAGATAATTTCTCATTCACCCATTAACGGGTTTGAACATCGAACAAGTTGTTCTCCTCATTGAGGTGAACACAAACCCATGTGGACCCACCTCAAATGACATGTGGGCCCCACTTTTATTTTGGCTTAAACATGCCCAAACAATCAGATTTTCAAATTTGAGCATAGTAAAAAATTTGGCATTTTCTCAAAACCGTTTCCAATAATGCATCCAAAACATGGAATGGAAATTAAGAAGACAGATCATGGGATCTACATCGTTCAGTTCCACCATCAAATGGACATTCAAAGAGTCCTTGACGGTACTCCATGGTCTTCAACCAGAGCCTCATATTGTTAACACAATAGAGACTAGAAGTCAGCTTAAAAGAAGTTGTGTTCACAGAGGTGGATGTGTGGGTCCAAATATATGATTTACCTCTAGAATGCTACACATAGTACATTGGGAAAACTTTAGCTCAAAAGTTAGATGCTTTTAAGGCATATTATAGTTGACATTTAATAGGTTGATACATGAGAATCAAGGTATCGATCAAAATCAAAGAGCAACTACAGCCATCCTTTACCTTAGGTCAGAAAAAAAGCCAAACCTCGAATTACCAGCAGCTTATGAAAAAATTCTTGTATTTTTCTATTACTATGGGTCTCTTGGTCATGACATCGATCAATACAAAGATTATTTAAATGATAAGAAATTAGGGCTCAAAGTAGGCCTCATTTAGAAACGAAGAGGATTTGGCAAATAGATGGGATTAAAAACATCACCCAAATGCAGAATAATTGAAGGCTAAATCAGTTCCTTGTTATCAAACTCCCACACAGGAGCTATTGGAAAAATTAATCACAAGAGGCATTATCACCACCCGATCATGCTGGTAAAAGGAGAGTTAATTATCGCATTTCTTTTATGTGGATTTTTTACTTATATATATAAATTGTGTATTTTTTCTTGTAGGAATTCCATAAATGCTCATTTACAACTTAAAGGCTAACTCACCCATGGAGATAGAGTCAAAAGATGATGGAGATCAACACTAACTAATCAAATCAAGTGAAGATTAAGCATCCAAGAAAATTTAAGATTAAATATTAATAGAGAATGATGTTTGGAGATTGGACTAGGTCAAACATTGATCAACCAAGTAAAAAATGTGTGGGGCCGCTTGAAAGAATATCTTCACTACAAGCCTAAATTAGGAAAACAAATATTATAAAGGAAATTTTGAATCATGCTTAGTATTTTTTGCTATAATGTTTGACTCAAATACTAGATTGAGGCAAGGTCAAATGCAATGGAAAGAAGATTGAAATATCGACAATCTTCTATTTCATGAAGATTTGTAAATTTAGATGATTTTGGTGTAAAAAATGGCATGTAAGTTTGATAAAATTTGGAAGGATGGGAATTTAGAAAATTGGGAGATCTTTTGGCCAAGAATCTCTCAATTTTTTTTTCTATAAAAGGGGTGTAGTAAGAGATGAAATTATCACTTCTTTTATATTTTTTTAGGTTTTAGTCTTATTCCCACGGCTCTTGTTGTGAAGATGGTTGGTTAAAGTCCTAGCTAAAGTTAGAGGTAAATTTTGATAATTTATGATATTATTTTGGGTTAACAATGAAGGTTTAAAGTGATATTTGTTTTAATTGAATGGTTTATTTTTTTATTGTTTATTATTACAAGTCTATAGATTTTATATGATTCATTGTGATTTCTGGATACAGTGAATGCTTGGAAAATCCTTGTGACTTGTTAATAAGTACGTAGTTATTTTCAATCTTCAATTATTTTCTTATGCGAATATTATTATTGGTTTTATTGTGTGATCTTTTGGTTAGACAGAATCTTAATTTGATTCTAACTGTGATGTGTTGATCCAAGATAATACTATAAATTATTAAAGGATCCTTGAAGCCTTATAGTACATTTTATTATTGTTTTCTTATTTTCACGTTGTTTTTGCTCCATACTACAATGTGGAAAACCTCAGATTTCTTTAATTTCTTCTCTTTTTTCTCTAATTCGTAATCTAGTTTATGTTAGACAAGTTAATCCCCATTGAATTGAAATTGTGATGTACTACAACACTTGTATACTTGCATAAAGAAATCCTACATTTTTAGTTCATTAATTTAAAATCATTAGTTTAGGCGTAGAAAGTTTTTAGCAATGACTAAAACCCAGAATGGAAGACAATAATCTCGCACCAGCATTAGGATTTTTGAAAATTTTCAAAACCCCTCTTCAAAGGATGTTGGCTAAAGCATTTATGGAAACTATTCAATACAAACAGCTGGATGGAAATGTTTTCAAAATGCTTACCTTTGATGAAGCTGACAACTAAGGTGGAGTAGGGATTACTTGAGCAGATTATCAATCGGTCAATTACATGGAGGAGGATCTACCTTTTTGGCAACTGATTGAAAATAAACCCAATAAAATCAAAGAACCAACGAAAGAGGTGAGTTCAAATATAAAGATTAAAGGAAAAAAAACCCAAAATGGAAACCCTATGGACATGGTTGATTGAAAAAGGAAAGAAAGCCATTTGCTATATTGAGGCTCTTTCAGATGAAGAAGATGAGCCGACCCTAAGTAAGTCTTTTGACCCCCCTATAAAACCCTATTGAATATGAATCAAGTTGAACTAAGTAAAATAAACAAAGTGACCCAAGTTAGGCAAACCCAAAGTGAACCACTAAATCATAATATCGAGTCGAGTAGCTCATATTTTGAGTTAACAAGTTGATTTGAACTATAGAAATCAATGTCCCACATAAAAGAAACAAGTCGGAGAGTGTCAAAAAACACAAAACCAGTCCAATCATAAAAGAAAGAAAAGAACATGATGACATGAGCATAGATATTTGTCTTTTGACTTGGTAAACAAAAAGAGGAAAATAACAATAATTCAAGAAGCTTGGCTAAAGAAAAAAAGAGAATGGAAGGAACCAAAACTATGAACAAGAGGATCATGTACATTATTGCACACCTATTTTATTACATAACACTCATAATGTCAAGGTATGTTGTCTATTCTTTTTAGTTACGCTTGCTTCATGTTTCAAAAGAAATAGATGGAAATGGAAAAGTGAAGATATAATACTTGTATGGTTGACTATTGTCAAACTAAATTTTATAAGCATGGTACTATATATATTTATATATAGGAAAAATATTAAAAATAAATGGGTTCATGTGGTTGTCCCTTATTAGCTCTAAGGGGTGTCCAATGAAAACTATGGGTTGAAATTGTAAAAGAATTGGGCAATCCTTGACAGTTCGAGATTAAAATTCCAAATGAAAAGAAAAAACTCGGAGACTATTTTCTTATCTAAAACAAAATGCTTAAGTCCTGAATTTAGAAAAGAAAGGCTAAAATAAGTAATGATTGGAATTCATTCTGTGTAGAATCATTAGGACTATTAGGACGCCTAACTCTATTATAGAAGAAACACATTAATGTACTATTATAGGCATGTAATAGATACATAATAGTTACTCAAGAAATAAGACAAAATCATATTGAATGGAATTGTTTATTTATTTATGGTGAATCATATATAAATAATATGAAAAACTTGTTTAAGACTATAACAAATAGAATTAGAAGGATACATGGACCATTAGCATGTGTGGGAAACTAAAACTGTATTTGGAATAGTGAATATTAGATAGGAGGACAAAGAATACCAAACTGAGAATTGAGTGATGCAAAGAGCGATATAGATCAAGGGGGTTTGATGGATTTAGGAAACATTGTCTCTACATGTACATGGATTAGAAGATACTCAGAAACTATCAAAAAAAGATTAGATAGAAGAGCAACAAACCTAGAAGTGACTAATATCCCTAGAAGTTGTAATAGAAAATTTTCTATCCATAGGATCAAACCATACACCAATTATTTTTAATCTATATCCTCCTAAGAAATTTTTACTATGACCATTCAGGTTTGAATGGATGTGGATTCAAGATAAAAGATGTAAAGACTAGATTTAAGCATACTAGATGAGACCTTTTCAGGGGTCAAAATTTTGTAAAGTACAGAAAGACCTTAGAAGGCTACCATATACTCTTAGGAGATGGAATAAGGAGGTTTATATATATATATATATATATGTGTGTGTGTGTGTGTGTGTGTGTGTGTGTGTATACATATACATATATATTAACTAGTTAAAATGAGGG
>JAOXJP010144575.1:0-13271 GCA_025762735.1 Platanus orientalis | reverse complement strand
CAAGGAGAGTCATATGGAAAGTGAGACACAACAACAACAACAACAACAACAATGGCAAAGCCTCATCCTAACTACTTGGGGTTGGCTATGCAAATCCTGTTCTGCCATTCCACTATATCTAGGGCCTTATTTTCCATTAAATCACAAGCATCCATGTCTTTTTTCACATTTTGGCCTTCCTCTTGTCCTCTTAATGCCTACAATTTGCACCAGTCACTCCTCACATGGCCAAATAATCTCAGTTGACCTTTTCTCATATTATCACCTATTGGTGCTACACCTAAGCTCGTACAAATGGATTTGACTCTAATTATATTCTTTTTAGTCTTTCCACTCATACATGTGAACATCCTCATCTCAGCCACATCCATTCCATGTAATTTGTTATTTTTTGTTTGTCCATCATTTTGCTGCATAAAGCATGGCTCGTCTTGTAACTGTTCTATAAAATTTTCTTGTCGATTTTAATGGTATTCATTTATCATATAACACTCCGGAATCACCTTTTTACTTCGACCGCCACACTTTAATTCTATGAGCAACATCTTTTAAGACATCCCCAAGAAACAAAACAAAAGAGAAAATCAACAGCCACACAGGCCTAAAAATTGCTGGGCTTTCTAACAATATTGGCCGACCCCCTTTAAATCTCCATAAAAGAATGGTTAGAAAATTCTTTGCAATTTACAGACCATAAACCCTCTCTCTTTGGCCCCCTTTAACACCTTAAAAGATGGCTCTGCATACTTGTCAAAAGTTCTATGATTCCTTTCCAGCCAAAGGGACCAACAAACAGCAGGGAGAACCATCCTCCAAGGAACTTTTTTACATAAGACAGCTCTGCATAGTTGTCAACAGTTCTACGATAGAACTTCCGTTCTATCACCAACTCTTGTAGGTCCCTTGGGAAACCCACAAATGCCCAAACTTCGAAAGAAGCAAGTTCCATACCACATTTGCAAACATGCAAATGAATAAGGATATGATTTGTGGATTCCTCATTCTTTTGGCAAAAGGGGCAGACATTAGGAGATAGAAACCTCTCTTTTGAATATTGTCCAACGTTAGGATTTGACCTCTAGCTGCAGTCCAAATAAAGAACAGCACCTGGGATGACATTTTTAAATGCCAAATAGATGACCACGAAAAATTCTTCTTAGAAAGTTTCCTCCTTATGGATGATTGAACCAAGATAACAAAAATGGTCACTCCAGGGTATATCTTGGTTATCAATCTTTTTTTTTTTGATGAATAAAAAACTTAATTAAAAGAGAAGGAGATAAGACATCCCTGAAAAGGAAGATACAAGAACGGGGGAGAAGAAAGAGAAGGGGCCCCCAAAACTCCAAATTTATATTGGATTACATCCTATCACCCCATTCCATTTCTTTCTAAGATCCCTGGGCTGATCCCGCTCATAGCCTTTACAAAATTGATCCCCACCATACAATCTTATCTTTGGCTCAATTGTAAACTTGGAAAGAGGGCTATGCAGAGTCTTCAAAAGCTCTTTTATTCCTTTCCAGCCAAATGGACCAGAAAACTGCTGTGGGGACAAGTCTCCATATCTTCCTTCCTCTCTGGCTAAGAGCCTTGGTCTTCCAAGCATAAAGAAAGCTGGGTAGATCTGAAACCTGGGGGAGGGGAGGGGGGGCGGATAGGAGATCCCAAAATCCTTTATCATACTGCACCAACCTCCCATGAGAAGGGACAATGGAGTAACACATGTGAGACTGACTCCACATTTTCATAGCAAAGGCAGCAGACATTAGTGAGGTAGAGCCCCTTCTTTTACAGCCTGTCTTTATTTGAGATTTTTCCAAGGGCAGCAGTAACTAATCCCTTATTTATACTCCTTTTTTTTTACTAAAATTGCATTCCATACGCTCTATTTTAGTTTGCTTTATCTTAAAACGTTTTGATTCTAGGACATCCCTCCATTGTTCTAACTTCGCTTATTCCCTTCTCCGTGTCAACCAAAACAGCATAACTGATGCAATCAAATCAATATTATCCGCAAACGGCATACACCGTGGTATTTTCTTTTGTATATGCCTAGTCAACTGATGCATAACTAATGCAATGAGGTATGGACTCAATGCTATCCTAGTGTAAACCTATTGTGATCACAAACTTGCTTGTCACTCCCCCAATTATATCGTTCTATCATACATATCCTTAACTAAGTCTGTACCTACTTGGGACTCATTCCTTTCCAAAACCACCGCATCTCTCTTGGTACCCATATGCGTTTTGTAAGTGATGTAGGACTGCCCTAAAACCTAATTGAGATATGGAAAAATAACTGAAAACAAAGAAGAATATAGGAAGAGAGAAGGACATACCGACCAGAAATCACACTAGTTTCTGTTTAGGCAATCACACTTAGGATCCAAGCAATCACACCTTGGTTTGGAGGCAAAATCACACATCTAAGAGCTATAGCAATTTGCTTCATTCAATCAATTAATCAAACCTGAGTTTCAAAGTATTTAGATAGAGGTTCCATACCCTAGACTCTCAAATACCAAACTAACTAGACTTTCTAAAATAAATAAAACTCTAAAACTCATTTCTTGTCACAAAGTGATCCTGTGACAATGCTCTGGCTATAACTTTTTTAAATCACATCAGATTCACAAGATCCTGGACTCGTTGGAAAGGTAATTGAATAACCATTTAAATGACACAAAATTCAAGCTAAAAGGGCAAGTATTGACCTTCCAAAATAAGGCCAAAAGACATGTGACAGAAATAGATGTTTTACTTTTATAGAATATAACTAGAACATATTTTACCTGGAAATAAATAAAAACCCCAGAATGCAAAGGATTGAAGAGTTAGACTTGAAGGAGCAGTAGGGTGTGCTATCCTTGGCCAAAAGGGAGCTTAGAGATGATCTACGACATGACTAACAAAATGGTTGAAACTGGAAGAGCAGTCTTTGGAACAAAAATCGAGGGTATCGAGGGTGACTTAGCTGAAGGAAGGGGATCTAACACTTGGTTTTTGTTTGTTTGGTTTTTTTTTTTTCCCTTCATTCAGAAAATGGAAAATCAGTATGCGTAGGTTAATGCCATTTCCAAGATGCTGGTGAATGTGGATTGGGTGATTGACATGGACAAGGTGAAGACTTACATTTCGGATTTCTACCGTGCTCTTTATTATGAACCCTTGTTGAATAGGCCTACGTTGGAAGGCTTAAATTTTCTTCAAGATCCTGAGGAGAAAAAGGCTTGGTTAGAGAGGCCGTTCTTGGAACAGGAAATTCTTGTGGCTATCAAAAGCATGCCAGAAGACAAGGGCGCTTGGGCTAGATGGTCTCCCCATCAAATTCTTTAAAGTTTTTGGTTAGTGATCGAAGATGATGCTATGAGAGCTGGTGGGAGCATTTTCCTGGATGTAGTGGTATGCACATGTGTACGCATTGTGGGGACTCATGCTTGGCTCCCAGAGTGCGTTCCCAGGAGAGAACAATGTTCCTTTTGAGGGGGAGTTGATGTAGACAACATTATGCAACTTATGTATGTGCCCATACATAAAGGAGCTAGATTTAAATTTATACATGTTATGTGGGGTTATTTCAAATTTTGTAAGGGGTGGTTGTTTTTGTAATAAGGCCAATAGTGTCATGGGTATATTAGGACTTTTAATTTCAAGGTTAGTTTAGGATTTTAGGTTAATCTTGTTTTTTTATGTTTAGCCCAATTTTTCAAAGGTCAAAACTTGCACTTTTGGCTTGATTATGGTGTCATTAGATAGGTTATTCAATTACCTTTCTAATGAGACCAAGATTGCACAAATTCGAGGTGATTTGGAAAAGTTATGACCATATTACTGAGGGGGTATCTGTGAAAAATGGAAATAATATTTTTAGAAAGTTGAGTTTTTGAAAGTTTTAATTTTTAGTAGTGTTAGAATTTAGGAAAGTTATATTTTAGAAAGGTTTTGATTTTAGTGTCTTAGGTAGCAAGTTTGAAGTTTTTAGTAGTTTCTAAATTTGGAAAGTAAGTTTTTAGTAATACTTGGTTTCTAAGTTTAGGTGTTTGGCGAGTTTCTAATTTTGTACTTTATAAATTCAATAGGTTGTAAGCCTATTTAAAGGCACCCCCTTCCCTGGATTAATACAGTGAAGAATTATTAAAGTTTTATTGAATTGAGTGTTTCCAAAGTAGGTCATGGGCTTGGTTTATCTTTCCTTCTCCATAGGTTGATGCCACTCATGGCTCCCTCTTTCTTCTTCTTCCATAGCTATAGCTGCAGGGTTCCTCTCCTTTAAGCAATATCTTTGTTCTTTCTCTTTCTCTTTCTTAGTCTCTTCCTAACTTTCTCTTTCTTTCTATACTACTCTCTTATTCTTCTTTCTATCATTATTCTTTTTCTTCCTTTCTCTTAACAAGGTTGACTTGGAAAGAGGCTATGATCATGTTAATTGGGCATTTCTATTGAGGATGGGCTTTTGGTCATATGTGGTGCAACTGGATTAAGGTTCACAGTCGTTTGCGTCTTTCTTGATTATGATCAATGGACTCTCAAAATACTTTTTCCACAAAAGCAGAGGCCTTAGACAAGGCGATCCCCTGTCACCTTTTCACTTTAACCTTGTCACGGAGGTTTTGAGTAAGCTAGTTGAAAGGAATGAAAGCCTTGGTCTGTTGAGGGGATGTCAACTGAGCCCATCGGGCTCTTCTGTGGCTCTCATTCAATATACAAATGATTCTCTCTTCCTCTTGCCGGCATCTGAGGAGCATGTAAAATATCTTAGGGGTATTCTGCTGATGTTTGAAACCTTTTCCGGTCTCAAAGTCAATCCGGAGAAAATGAAGATGATGGGAGTGGGTCTAGTAACCAATATTGGTAGTTTTGCCTCTCTCATGAGCTGTCAAGTTTCCTCTTTGCTGGGTTCGTATTTGGGCCTTCGCTTGGGAGCTAAGTACTCCTCTAAAAATATTTGGGATCCAGTGATTGAAAGGGTGGACAAGCGTCTCTCCATGTGGAAAGGTTAGTGTCTCTCAAAAGGAGGTAAGCTTACCCTTATTTATTAATAGTGTCATTTCTAACATGACTATTTACTATTTCTCACTGTTTTTGTCTCCTTCCTTGGTCATTCAAAAGCCGGACAGATTGAGAAGATGCTTCCTTTGGGACAATTTCAAAGCGAATATGCAAGCGTTTAATCATGGGGGCATGGGCGAACAAGGTGTTGTTGATCAAGTGGCTGTGGAGGTTTGGTGAAGAGAAAAATGCCCTTTGACATATGGTGAAAAGTGCGAAGTATGGGTCTCACCCCTCAGGGTGGTTCAGTAACTCAGTGGCTGGTCCGTATGGATTTGGGGTATGGAAAGGGATTTTGAAAGATTTTGCTTGGTTCCGATCTAATGTTATAATAAAGTTGGCTTTGGGAACAATATCTGGTTCTGGAAGGATAGGTGGTGCGGCTTGGCTCCCCTTGATGATTTCCCGGCTATTTTTGCTTTGGCAATGAATAAGGATGGGTCGATTTTGGACCACCTATCTCGTCAATATGATTCTCCTTCTTGGAATCTTTTTCTGAGGAGACTTCTCAATGATTGGGGGTTTGAGCCCATATCTTTATTGTTGAAGTGGTTGGATGGTGCCATGATAGGCTCTTAGGAGGAGCCCAATGCTTGAAGTTGGTGTCATGACAGAGGTGGGGGTGTTCTCAGTTTCTTCTGCCTATGAGGGGATGGAAGAGCACAACCTGCAGTTCTACCCAGCTAGGATCATTTGGAAGTCAAGGATGCTGTCCAAAACAGCATTTCTTCTTTGGCTCGTGACCTTGGTGAAGGTCCTCACAATTGACAAGCTCTAGCCCAGAGGCTTTCATTTGGCAAACAGGTGTGCATTGTGCCGGCATAGTGAGGAGACATCTAATCTTGTTTTTATTCACTGTTCCTGTTCGACGATGGTGTGGTCTTCTTTTTCTGCAGATTTAAGCATCAGTGGGTGATGCCCCAATCTATAGAAGAGCTCCTGTGTATGTGGAACAATGAGGTTGTAGAAGACCTATCCCCTGCTGGTCGGATGCAGCAGTCCCATAGTCATTGGCTGGTCAGTTTGGATGGAGAGAAATTTCCTCATTTTCGATGTTGGGGGGGGGGTGTAGAGGATCACAAGCTTCCAACCAAAGCTTTTTCGTTGCTTTTCATTTGGGTTTCGCATCTCCCGTTCAGCAAGATGCGATTCCAAGACTTTCTTTTTAATTGGGATGGGATTGTAAATAGCTAACGGAGCTCTTGCTCCTTGTGTTCTGGATTGTACTGCTCGTGCTTTTTCAGAATCAACAAAGCTTTACTTCATCTATAAAAAAAAAAAACAACAACAGCTAAACTCGATTATAAAATTAAAAATATAAGCATACAAAAATATTAAACCCATAATACCCCTACATAAGCCCATCAAATATGAGTATGGATTGCTTCTAGTTCTGCAATAGTAAGTCAATAAAGACCATGTGAAGATCTTTCTTCTCTCAACTTTTCTATCAGTTGCTTAAGTAAGAAAGTAGCTGCTATTGTTGTCGATTTCCTAGGCATAAATCCAAACTGATTTTTTAATATGCTACTTTAAAGTCTTAGCCAATGCTCATTCTCTTCCAAAGTTTCTTTGTATGGGTCATAAGCTTGACCCCACAATAATTGGTACAACTTTAAATATCCCCCTTGTGATGGAAACAGTGATGTTTGTTTGAAATTGTATTGTTGGATCAGTCAAGCTTTGCTAGAACCGGAGGCAATTGTTAGAGTGATTTCTTGATTGCTTAAACCCGAAGCCTTTTACTTTAAAGTTGATTTCTTGATTGTTTGTCTATTATTGAAGCATTTGTATGGATGGCTTTGCAGTCTCCATAGTATTAACCATAGTTACTAGAACGAGAGTCGAAAGCAAGAAGTGAGGTTGAATAAATCATTAGGAAGTGAGAAGTGAAAATCGATAATAAAATAAATAACTATAAGTTATAAACAATACTTTCAACTATAATATAATAAAGTGAATAAACTTAAAGAAAGTACTAAAACACTTAAATCTATACTATTTTAGTAACAAAGAATCATGACATATAAATCAATATGCAAACCACTTGTTATTAATATGGCCAACCATACCTTATATTTTTTTGTACATAAGATATTTTGTAGATAGCTTACATCTTAGAGTCAGACTATAGAAGACCTTGGATAAAAACCATTGGATTTGAATCTTTTTTGTTGGATTGGAATAAAGTAATATAAATAATGAATTCAATACTAAATTTTTTTTTTCCTATAAAATTATTACTAAATCTCATAGATAATATCTTATTCAATGCTAACAACATAGGATTTACATTAAATAAAATACAATATTGTTTCTTGATTGTTTCCTAGTCGATTATCTAAACGTTCTAATCGCTTCTCTAAAGGCTTCCACTCGTTTCCCATAATAGCTTCCACTTGCTTCATTGTACTTCCCAAACATGAGAAGAGTACTTCCCACTACTTGGGGAAGCGAAATGGAATTAGCTTCCAAAATGAGCTTCCCACCTTATGCCTTCCAAAGGCAAATAAAGTTTTAATTGGAAATTTGTAATTTTGGAGATTTCTACGTTAGGTTTTCCTATAGAAGGAGAAGAAGAAGAAGAAGAATCTGGGAGAATACGTATGGAGAGTGTAGAGAGTCCTTTCACATACTTTGCTTCATATATCAAAATAAAAGTACATCGACATGTATTTATAAGTATACCCCAATACTATACAAATACATATCTACCATTACATATTTTATTTTAAACCCATGTACATCAACACTCCCCCTTAAGCTGGTATGTAAATATTGTGTATTCCTAGCTTGCCAATAATCCTATTAAAACTAAGACTACATTGACATTTGGTGAATACATTGGCCAACTGGTCATTAGTTTTCACGAAAGGAATATATATTTGTTTGGTTTATAATTTCTCCTTGATAAGTGTCTATCGACCTCAATGTGCTTGGTCCTATCATACTGGAAAGGATCATGGGTAATGTTAATTGTGGCTTTATTCTCACAGTTCAACTGTGTAGGAACTTGGGAATAGAAGCCCAACTCTCAAAGAAGGTCATGAATCCATAGCATTTCACAGATCCTGTGTGCCATGGCTCGAAACTCT
This sequence comes from Platanus orientalis, assembly GCA_025762735.1. Lineage (NCBI taxonomy): Eukaryota > Viridiplantae > Streptophyta > Magnoliopsida > Proteales > Platanaceae > Platanus > Platanus orientalis. The sequence goes on along the minus strand of JAOXJP010144575.1, from coordinate 5,121 downwards.
GCTTTTTTAACTTGATCTTGCTATAATTGGTTGCTTCTTGCTGCGCCAAGTGACAAGATTACCTTCTACAAACGTGTAGTAGCCAGAAACGGATGTCCTATCAGTCACAAATTTTGCCTAATATGCATTTGTAAAGGGTTAAACGTGGAGGACTTGTTGTCGGCTGTACAAGAGTTCCTGATTTAGACTCTTCTTTAAATATCTAAGAATGTGGTATATGGCCTCAAAGTGCCTTGTCTTAGGGGCATGCATAATTTGACTGACCTCCCCAACTACACAAGAGATGTCTAGCCTAGTCAAGGTCAAATATGTGAGTTTTCCATAACGGCCGATATCAATGAGTCAGTGGCCCTTATTTGCTTGCAATCGGTGGTTTAGACTTAATGGGAGTCTCATAAAGTCTACATCCTAACATCGTAGAGTCCTGGAGGAGATCTAACATAAATTTGTTTTGGGATAAGAAGATGCTATTTTTGGATATAGCAACTTCGATTTCAAGAAAGTATCTGAGAATCTCCAAATCTTTGATCTCAAACTCCTTGCCAAGAAAATATTTTTGGTTGTTGATCTTTCATTGATCACCACCCGTAACCACAACATCATTTACATAGACAATGAGTGTTGTTACCTTTCCTTTCTGATGCTTTACAAAGAGGGGGTGATTCGCTTGGCACTGTCTATACCCGTTCTTGATCATGACACTACGAAATCTCTCAAAGCATGCTTTTGAGGTTTGCTTAAGCCCATATAGAGCTTTCTTTAAGGGACATACTTTCCCATTGCTAGTAGAGTATAGAAAATTTGGAGGTAACTTCATAAACTTCATCTTCTAGGTCACCATGCAGGAAGGCATTCTTGACATCAAGTTGGAACAAGGGCCATCCTTGATTGACAAGTACAAAGATTAAGATACAAATAAAATTCATCTTTGCAACATGGGCAAAGGTCTCTTGATAATCAATCCCATATGTTTGTGCATAGCCCTTGGCTACTAATTTGACCTTATACTTCTCTAATGTGCCATTAGGTTGTAATTTCACAGTGAATATCGATTTGCAACTTGCAGGTTCTTTCCTATATGGAACATCTACAACATCGCATGTTATGTTATTCTCTAAGGCTTGCATTTCCTCTTCCATTGCTTTTTTTCAGTGATGTTGAGATATGGTTTGGGATACGCTACATGGAATAGAAATAGAAGACAGAGGTAAAAAAAGCCTTAAACTTAGGAGACAATGAGTCATAGCACACATGATTAGCAATAGGATGTTGGGTACATGAATGAATATCCTTCTTGATAGCAATAAGAAGATGAGAATCATCACAAGACACAGGAGGAACAATACCTGGAGATGAGGAGACCGGTTAGAGAGGCACATGAGATTCAGGGGTAAGGGCAACACTCTTCTTTTTTACTTCAAACAAACACTTGAGTGAAATCTTGCAGCTAAGCCTTCTTTTAGGTGGTTGCCACTAGATTTTTCTTTTTGGAAACAGCCACATGATCCATCTTCCCTTGGTTACAATATCCAGCAACCTCAAAAGCTACGAAGGAACAGGAAGATGAAGTGCCAACTCATCTTCCCTTTTAGTTTTACTCTCCCCTTGAAGATGAGGCTAACTAGTGAAAAAAAATGGAAACTGTCTCATGAAATGTGACATCCATGGAGACAATGAGCTTCTGAGTAGAGGGGTGATAATTTTTGCAGCTCTTTTGATTTGGAGGATACACTAGGAAAATACATTTAAGAGCCTTAGGGTGTAGTTTTGAACGATCATATTTAGGGGCATGGACATATCATATGCAACCAAAGACTTTAGAATGAAGGGAAGATCCAAAAGAAGATCAAGGGGATGTTTAAAACCCAGAATACTTGAGGGCATACGGTTCATCAAGTAAGCAACAACCTAAAGAGCATCAACCCAAAAAAACTTGGGAAACATGCATATGGAAAACAAGGCACGAGTGATCTCAAGGAGAGGTCTGTTCTTCCTCTCAAGCACTCGATTTTGCTTAGGAGTACTAAGACTACGTAGTTTGATAGAATATGCCATGTTGAGAGAGGTAGGAGGGAAAAGCATGAGGCAGATATTCCCCACTATTGTCGGAACGTTGTCGAAACGAAGAACTTAGAGCCTATTGTCAAATTGGGTTTATACTAGTTTGTGAAACAATTGAAAGGCTAAAAAAATTTCACCCTTGGATTTCAACAAGTAAATCCAAGTAGCTAGTGAGTAATCATCAATAAAGGTCACAAAATAACGGAAACCAAACAAGGAAGTAACGAGAGCAGGTCCTTATACATAAGAATGAACAAGAGAAAATGAAGATTATACTTGGGGAATAGGAGGAACAATAATGCTTGGCTAATTCACAGGTTTCACAATGAAAATTAGAAACAAAAGAACATTAGTCTAAAAATAATTTTTATAGCATGCGAAATGAGATATGGCCAAGTCGTAAGTGCCACAGGAGAGGCTGATCACGTTGAGAAGAAGGCTTAGAAGGGGTGAGTGACTGCTGAGCTGTAGGTGAAGGAGATGATACCCATTGAACCGTAGAGGCAATTGAAGAACAACCATCCATAAGATACAACCCCTGATCCTTCTGTCCTCTACCAATAGTCTTCCCCGTATTCAAGGCATGAAAAAACAATACAAAAGGAAGAACATAACTTTGCAATTGAAAGCTTTTGTAATATGACTAACTGAAACAATGTCAACTTAAAATTTGGAACATGAAACACAGAAGACAATGATAAGGATGAACTAAGAGAAATGCAACCAATACTAGCCATAAAAGACAACGAGCCATTGACAATGCCTACTTTGTCTCTACCAGAAGCAACATGATAAGAAGAAAAGAGGCTAGACATTCCAGTCATATGAAAGACTCCTTTGAATCAATGATCCTGGGATGACTGGGTAGGGGGTTACGAGAAGAGATAGAGGTACAAAAAAAAATGCAAAGACACCATAAGGTGGAAATTGTGCCATAACTGAAGGTTGAATATAAACCATGAGCCAAATCACCAAGAAATTCACTATAACCAGTATCAACACGAGTCCAAAGCCAAGCTAAACAAAGGTGAAACTCCATAGCCAGACTAAATGAAGAAAGTACCTAAAAGGCACCAGTAGTAGAAACACACTAGACACTACACCACCATGACCCAACACAGGCACTATGGCACTCCTAAGAGATCACAAACCAAAAAAAGGATTCTCCAGCACACCAAGGCTACATACAATGGTCAGTAATTAACATATATCTCCACAAGAGAACCATTAAAAAAAATACCAATAATACGCACTGTCAACCAACTTGATCCAGGCTCAGAATAGATCAGGTAGCACTTGACACCACCAACGAGCACAAAAATGGGGCTAATACTTACAAATCAGCAGAGAAACACAATCAATAGAGGCTATACAGCCAATAAAGGACTGCACACTTGTTGCATGTTTTCCAAGACACCATCGATAGGGCATATGACCTAAAAAATGACCAACCTAAAAAACAATACTCCAAACAGCTGAGGCAGCATATAAATCGAGATTACACAACCGTAGTACTATAAACAATCATGAATCTACACCATTTGAGTGGTAGCAAACGACAAAAGAGGAGAACACATACAAGTACAAACCTAATTCACGTGTTTTAGGGTTAGTCATCACATAAAATGCTTGTAACTCACTCGAATTTCAACCAAACAAGGTGAAACTTATTCCAAATGAAAGCTCTAGTTGGGATGAACCAATTCCACTAAAAAAAACCAACTAAGAATTCCTTGTATAAGCGAATCGAACAGAAACCCCAGATATGGCCGAAAAATAAGGTTATACCAAAGAATGATGTAACTCTCTCAATACTCCACGAAATCAAACAAAACTTCTTCTATTACCTTTAGAATAATAATGATAAAAAAAAGCCAGATACACCTTAACCCATTGATCAACAAGGTCTTAAACATATCAGATTTGGATATTTCGTGAAAACTGGAAAATACTTTGAAAATCATAAAGCATGCGTAAAAAAATAGAAAACATGCTGAAATGACTTTTGGCCTATGACGAAAATTTCTCAAAAGAGCAAAACGATGCAAGATCTACAAGTTTGAACTTACATGGCCGACGTCATTATACGGCTGCTAATGTCGGCATTCGACATGCTGACGTCAACGTATGGCATGCTGACGTCAGTAGGTCGACTGTGGGTAGCTGAACTCGTGTAGTAACCCTAGATTGTATGTAGGCTCTGATACCAAGTGGAAATCTGTAGTTTTGGAGATTTATACATTAGGGTTTCAAGTTGAAGGAGAAAAAGAAGAGGAAGAAGAAGAGTAATTGGGGAGAATACTTATGGTGAGTGTAGAGAGTCCTCTCACATACTTTGCTTCATTTATCAAAACTGTAAAAAATATATCTACTGGTATTTACAACTATACCCCAATATTGTACAAAGACATATATGTACCCTTACATATTGTATTCTAAACCCATGTAGATCAATAGTTTAAGCCTTTTTCTCGATGTAATGCTTGATCTGTATGAGAGATGGCGAGTCATTAATCATCTTTTCATCACTGTGATGTTACAGAAAGTTTTCTTGTGCTTCATTTCATTTATTATTTTGATATTGGTTGGTGTTCCCAAGTGATATCCTTATTAGAACATGTTCCTATTTCCTTCCTCTTTCTGTCATCAATGAATGTAGATTGGAGGTCCGCAAAAGAGAACGAGATTAAGCTCAACTTTGATGGGTTCTCATTTGGAAACCCTGGGCTCGTTAGGTATTGTGGTTTCTTTCCATATCATAGTAATGTTTATCTACTTGGGTCCTATTGGGATGGGTGACCCTAACAAAGCCAAACCTCTAGCTCTCCTCCATGATCTCAATTTGCAAAAATCTCAATTTTTCCCAAGGTGGTCACTGAAAGAGATTCAGGCAGTGTTTTGCTGGTCTAGGGGGACAATAGAAGCTCATGTATGTTATCACATTTTTGTGAAACATATCCTGGTTTTCATTCTTCCTTTGAAACACTTGGTTCTCATGGATGCTTAGGTTGGCTAACACCTTTCGGTCTTACAATGGCATTCATATGGATATTTGGTATA
>JAOXJP010144565.1:0-13272 GCA_025762735.1 Platanus orientalis | reverse complement strand
GCAAGGACTTACACAAGTTTCAGCATTGGAAGAGATTCTGTAACCCTTTTGGAAACACCCAAGGGACCCCCTTCCATAAGCACCCCATTCCAAACCTCATCCGCATACGGACCTTGAATAAATATGTGATTTGTTGATTCCTCCTCTAGGAGACATAGAGGACACACATTTGGGAGAATCGTACTTCTCTTTATGAGATCATCTAAGGTCGTGAGACAATCCCTGCATGAAGTCCAGCAAAAGAACAACACCTTTGAAGGAGCTCTCACAGCCCTGATTGATTTCCAAGGATATGAAGGATCACCCCAGTCCCTGTAGAGTTGAAACCAAGATCTGACAGAAAAATTCTCACTACTACCAAGGGTCCACCGCCAAGAATCAATTCCATCATTTTATTTCTTGGTTGAACAGTCTTTAAAAGACCAAGAAATCTGGTCATTCGTTTCAACTATCATCTAAGAGTGATATTCCGACCCTCTCTACTCCATTAGAACCCCAGTAGTAGCCACCTTTGCCTCTTTATTGCAAGCAAGGGCATAAGTAAGAGGAACTTCCATTTTAAGCGGCCTAGTAACACACCATTTATCTTTCCAAAGAGGTGTCTTGCTCCAAGCCAATTTCAAAACGTATAGCCTTCTTGAAATCTTCATACTGATTCCGAACAATTAACCATACCATATTTTTCTGCAATTACATGCTTCCATAGGATCAAGATCTTGCCCAAATCTTAATAGCCATTTAGAAAACAATGCTTTGTTCACATCACAAATTCGTTTCATACCAATACCTCCACGCCTTTTAGGCTTACAAATATCTTCCCAAGCAACCAAATGAATACTTGTAGTTTCTAGGTATGGTTGCTTCTCGAGGTGGAATCTGAAAGAGGTTAGGGAAGGCTATGGGTCTGGGATTTGGAAATCCATCTTCAAAGGTAAGCCTGATTTTTTTTGGAATTTATTAGATGTAGACTTGGCTCTGGGACTGACATTCACTTCTGGGAGGATGCGGGAGACTACGCTTAAATCAGAGTTTGGTAGGATTTTCAGCTTGGCGTTATGTAAGTCTGGGTAATTGCGGATCACTATGACCTGTCTTGGTGAGATGGAGAGGTTGTTGGGTCAGCTTGATGCGATTAGCCCTACTCTGAGTGACTCTGATGATTAGGTTTGGACTCTCAATGAGGAGCGCACTTTCTCTGTCAAGTCCTTCATTAGGCTTGTTCTTACTAGGTTTGGGTCATTTCCTCAGAAGATCATCTGGAAGCCGGGCTGCCCTACAAAGGTTTCTTTCTTTCTTTGGTCATCCTTCCTGGATAAAATTCTTACCTAAAATCAATTAAAGAGCAAAGGGTGGGAATTGGTGAATCGCTGTGTGGTGTGCCTAAGAGAGGAGTCGGTGAATCATCTTTTGATCCATTGTCTGGTGGCGTAAGGTTTGACAGTTCTTTTGCAGGCAGATCAATGTCTCGTGGCCTTTCCCTTTTTCTATTTGTGACCTTATCTTGGGGTGGGTGATGAGGGATTTGGATGGGGTTCCTAATTCTCTTTGGCCCTACCTCCCTGGGGCTATTTGTTGGGGTATCTGGAAGGAGAGAAATAAAGGAATCTTTGAGGGGAAATCCGCTTCTCGATGGGCTCATCATCTTGGTGGTTAGGCTTCTATATGATTAATTATTTGTTTCCAGGGATTTCGATGTTGAGGCTTGGGATTCTTTTTGGGGCATCATTGTTTAGCCTCCTTTTCCGTTTGCTTTCTCTATCTTCTCTTGCTTGTTTTCTTGTTGCTTTCTTTTCCATTATTTTTCTTTGCTCTTTTTTGTTCACTAGCCCCGTGATTGTCTTCTGTGTTCTGCTTTTTGAAAGTTTAATGAAATCCTTATTTTTTTTAAAAAAAAAAAAAAGTATTGGGAAATATTGTTGCCCATATCACAGGCGACTGCATAGGTGCCTTCGCAACTAGCCAGGTTCATAGATTAGCTTGCCTAGGCTTAACCCAAATCAGTTGAGCACTTAGGGTTTATACTTTGAATATAGAGAACTAAAGACTGTTTGTAAGCAATGAGAATTGCCACAGCAATATTTTTAGGAGTGCAAAGTTTCATTCTCAAATATTTCCACTGTTGAGGACCCTTGCTCCTTAGCCCTAACCATCACTCCCCACTTCACAAGGTGTTGCACGTATCTACAACAAATCAAAGACTTTACCAAAGACTTACACTTTTCTTGTACTCCTCACTCCTTTTCTAATAGATCATCGTTATGTATAGAACAGGAAGTTCAAAGACAATATAAAGTTTGAAACAGAAGAAAGAAGGGAGGTTGGATCTGTTTTACATTCCCCATGTTATTTTAGATCTATCTATCGTTTACTTTTTTAGTATTCTCTTACTCCTTGGTTCAAAGTAATTCAATACGGTTTTACAATTATTATGGGTATTGCTAGTTGCTTATCAGATTAATGCAAACATGTCTGGAGGCTAAATCATGGTAAAAAAACATGGCGCTATAGTGCATTATGGTTGCCAGGAACAACCCAGACAATAAATCTTGGATGCTGAAATTTTGATAGACACTTCTGCTTCTTTGAGCTCATGGTTATTTGTGGGCACATTGTGTTTGGATCTGTTTTACATTCCCCATGTTATCGTTTACTTTTTGAGTATTCTGTTACTCCTAGGTTCAAAGTACTTTAATATGGTTTTACAATTACTATGGGTATTGCTAGTTGCTTTTCAGATTAAAGCAAACATGTCCGGAGGCTAAATCATGGTAAAAAACATGGTGCTATAGTGGATTATGGTTACCAGGAACATCTTGGATGCTGAAACTATGATTGACACACTTCTGCTTCTTTTAGCTTATGGTTATTTTAGGGCACGTTGTGTTTCTTTAATGTCTTGCTTCTCACCAAGAAATCACACTTCTTCAGTTTTCAATAATAAATCATGTTCTTAAATAATCTGTGGTATTTTCAGAAAATTGTTTTTCCTTAGGAAACCTGATTTTCTTTACATTCAAGCAAGAGAAAATAGGCTCTCTGCCAATTCCTCTCCTACCAAACTCAGTCTTCAATTTTGGGTGCAAACTCTGTGTCATGCCGTAGTTATGTTGTGTCCTTGTTTTATCCAGGTGACATCACAATAGAAGACAATTGTTATTAATTTGTCATTCTTCAGTTTTACGTTAATGGCATAATTTATTTATCCCAAAAAAAAAACATTAACCAATATTTTATTTATTTATTTTTATATGGAGATGATTGGCTTGAAAAGTTCAAAATTTTCACCCGAATTTTTTTGACAAATGCTTTATTTCATGATTGCATCTGCTTGTGTCTGTATTTCTTGTGAATGATTATACATTTGAGCCTACAGTTATCTGTTAGATAGAGTTTGACTACGTGTCAAGTTTTCATTATTTATTATATTTTTTTCACTTTCAGTGCTGCTTTTGGTTTAGGTTCCTCGCACATGACATGGAAAGAGAGGAAGGAGTTGGAGAACCGCAGGGTAGTTTCCTTGGGTGGAAAGGTGAAAACTTTATTCCCATCTTCTTTCATGCTTTTAGATACCTATAGCCATGCTTTGTAATGCAATTAAGATACTTGAACTATGCTCACTCTTGGCACAGCCTCCCAAGAAGCATAGAATACCGCTTAGTGTTGCAAGAGTAACCATGAAGAAACAGAAGGAAAGAGAAGAGAAAATGTTACAAGAGGTGATTCATGGCTTTGATTACTAGTTATTTTCACCAAATCCTTTCAAACTTGAGGTGCTGACTGTTGTTGTCATATCAGGGCATGGTTCTTGGACGGTTTGGGGGGAAGTTTGTAAGTAGTACTAACAGAGTAGCAGAGAAGCGCAAGATAGAGGACAGAGTGCTGAAGTCAAGCGATGGGCATTTCAAAAATGGCATTCTAAATGTGAAGCATATGTTGCGAGGCACTTCATCTAGAGACAATGATAATAAGACAGTGGGGATCAGTAAAGGAAAGAAAAAAGGGACTGGAAAGAAGAAAGGAGGAGGTAAGAAATGGAGTGGTAAAAGGTGCAGGTAAAGAATTGAGAATTGGGAAGCAGTAGTTTATGTACCCATTTGTTGAATGGGAAAATTTTTGATTTGAAGCAAGTAATTTCCATTTGATAAGTTGAGATTTGAATCATGAACCCTAGAAAAGGGAAAAAAGGCTTTATTGCATTGCTCATTGGAATGCAGCTAATAATATTAGTAAATCCAGCTTCCTATGGTTAGTATTTTTTTTTAGTTGTCAGTTTTATATGGCACACACACACACACACACAAGCTGTATTATCGTAAACCCGAATGAAATGCACAATGAACACACACATGTGCCGTATGACTGTAAACCTGGATGAAATGCATGAGGACCCAAAAGGTTTCCCATCGAAAATGAGCTTGTAACTATTTGGAATGGATACTGTCAGCTGGGCTACCCTGATATGACTGGGAGGCTGTGCATGGTTGACATGGGTGTCGAACTGGAGTGTCTGTTTTGAATCATTATACGTTGATCTAAAGACATCTTAAATGATATATTTGAAAAATTAGGTAATCTATAAAAATAAGGAAATTTAAGAAGAAAATCATAGATAGGGGAAACACAGGACTGAATATTTCTCTTCCTGATTTTGTTACGGTTTGAAGAGTATTTTTTGGTTATGGTATTGAAATTGCACCTTCTGCTCTTTCAGGTTGCCTTTGATGAACTTTCTGGTTGCACCTGGAAGAGCATAAGGTGCAATTAGAACATCATAAGGTGTAATTAGAACAGCAGAAGGTGCAATTTAGAAGTGGGGGATCTTTTTTGTAACCACACAAAAACGTTATATCTTGGTATCATAGTTTTCCTTCTCTTTTTTTCATACATTTCCGTTCAATCAATACAAAAATGTGAAGAATTCTTAAATAAGCCACCTTTTAATGAAATGAGACAATTTACAAACATGCATGCGCCTAGTTAGTGTTAACTGGTGCATGTTGTGATGCATTTTACTTGTAGTTTTAACTGACAAGATTTAGAGAGCCTAAATGCAAAGCTAGAACTGTAGATATTTTTAATTGTTATTTGGGGGGGGGGGTGTGAAAGTAGAACAATGTTTAGAGTTTATACGGGTTTCAAATAAACTGAACTAAAGCGGAATAATAGAAGCAAAGAAATAATTAAGATTGATTCCCAAGAGAAATCCTATAATGACAATTATTGATGTCTTGGTTTCGATTGTTCATAAGATAGAAGAGCTTGATGTTGCCCATAGGGTTCAAACAGCATGTGAATCAACGTGGTTTTTCAAGGAAATCTCTTTTGAACCCAAAAAACAGAAATGAAGAAAAATCAAAGGACCCATTTAAGAAGACGGATACCCAAGAATGGAACACGAAGAAATCACTTGGAAAAAGAGCAAGCAGAAAGAAAAACCAAAGCTGAAAAATAAAAAAGAAAATGAGAAAAAAATAGCAATATTTAGGAAAATCAAGTGATTTTTTTTTTTTTTTGATAATTGAAATTCTATTAAGAAGAAGACGAAGAACTCAACGATTTGCCCCTCAGGAATCATCTTGGACATTCTAGGTTTACACGAGGGTCCCGAAGCCCTCCCTGGGCCTGCCTATTTAGGTTTCGATTTACATGTACAATAGCCATAGAATTAAAAGATCCTATCATCTGCTTACAGTTCATAAACATATTCCTAAGCTGCTGTCAAGGGCAGGATATAAAGTATCATTTAAAGTCTTGACCGTTTGAAGGGAGTCCAAGAGTATGATCAGCTTGGAAGCTTTAACCAGCTTGAGACCAAGCAAAACTGCCTCCATATCAGCTTCTTGTGGGGATCTCCTCCTATCTCTCTTACAATGATTGAAATGATTAAAGTACCGTGTTGAGAGTCAGGTTCGCAATTTGCACGAGAGGAGACAGCAAAGGGAAAGGGTACTTTTGTCATTTCCTATTCTTTTTTTTTTTTTGTCATTTGTGAAAGAAGAATGACACAGGCCTATAGGCGTGCCATTGATTGACACATGATGTGTTTTTGAATTTGGTGTCTTTTTACATTTGAACACTTTTTTTGAACCCCAAAGACTGATAATGTGTGAGCTTATAATTCACCATATACGCTACAACACTTTGTGCTGTTGTCAATGCCTTAGTGGCCAAATTGTTGGTAGGAAAATGGTGTGAGGGCATGTCAGTGCCACGTGGGTACGAGGTCCCGATTTTCCTTACAATCCTAGGCACCGGAGCGAATAGTAGGCAGACCGAAGAAGGGTTTTCCGGTCGTTTATCCAGCCATCAAATTTAATTAATTAAGGTGATTTGGAAAAGGGAGGATTCTTACTCCCAAATGAATTCCTTTTGTCTTGCAGAAACAAGGCATTTACCATATTTTGCACTACAGTAGCAATAATATACAATGAAATGAACTTAAATAACCTGCATTGAATAATTAACATGAAAAACTTACAACTCTGGCAAGATTCAACCGGAAATGCATCATCATCCTTTCAAGATAGCAAACTAATGGATTATATACCGGAAATAGAATTTAATGGCTAAAACAACAACTACGGATTTTTAGAAGTTCATTGAACCATCATTCTAACATCAAATCATTATGAGGCTGCTGACAATGAATTGTAGATAGTAATGGACATGATAGACTGAAAAAAAACTAAAACTAAAAGAAAACCCAATGTGGGTGAATTGATAGGTTAATAAATTGGCATTTGATTTATTGATGATTGATGAGTCCCTTCCTTTTGCCTGTTAGTCCTTTATTTATAGACTTTTGGTTCATTGGTCGTGGTCAACTACCCCATGTTTGCACATTTATGGGAAAAGTGACCATTTCTCTTTTTCCATGTTGATCCTATAACAAACCTTCTATCGTGGCGAATATGGGGTATCTATGTGTTAACCACTTCTCCTTGATTCATTCAATCGTGATCCCTTTCTAGAAGAGATCTTCTCCTTCATGTTGCCATAATTGGGTCCCACTAGTTATCTTCCCTTTTCATCCTCATCAAATTCTTCTTGCATTGCATCAAATTCCTCTTGCATTGCATCAAATTCCTCTTGCATTGCCAAATTTCCCCCTTTTGGGGCCCATAAGCCACGTTAGCACCATCCATGTTTGGTTTTTCCTTTTTGGTGCTAACATTTCTCACTTCATTTGAATTTAAAATTTAAATGAAGATTCTTTGAAGAAAAGAATTAATGATGAAGGTTTCCAAGGTAAAACCCTTCAATTTTGGCATTTTCCGCTAAAACAATCTTCTATTTATACTCATCTCCCCCACTCACTCTGTACTTTTCTTCCTCCTTTTTCTTCTTCCCTTTTTATTTCTTTCTTTTGATTTTATTTCTCAAACCCCACTTCCGATGGCATCTTCTTCTTTGCTCAATATCCTTTTCACCAAACCTTCCGCTTTCAAGGATTCTATAGGAGCTAACCTCTGTGACGAAGTTGTCGCCATTCTCGAAGGGTTTGGAGAAACTTCTCTCGGACCTTCATTCCATTCCACCATTCCTTCTTCCATTTATGAAATTTATCCCCTATTTATGGCATAACAACTTCTCCTTCAACAAAGGCCTCTCGATTGGGCCAAATGGTTGTATGAAAAATCATCCAAGACCTGGCCAAATCCCAAAAATCTTCGAGTCACTTGGTTGGATTGTGTTCAAGGAGCCTTCGGTCACCAATGGTAGGAGCTGGATGGTTTTGAAGCCATCCAACTTTCGAGATATAACTGCTTCTTGATGGACAAAATTCTCCTACCTGTTGCTTCCTATGATGGACAAAATTCTCCTACATGTTGCTTCCAATGCTTTTCCTGTAGGTATCACTATGATGGATGTCTACGCTCTCACCTCTCTTCCAGATGACGGGGATGAAATTAGTGCTCTGATTGATCAATAATTGACCTTTGATGTTTCCAAAGCTCATGTGTCATATGGCTCCTTTAGTTTGGCCGAGGTTACCTCCAAAGATAGTGAAGTCAACCACAAGAAACACTGTGCATTCCATCTTTGCTAGATTTTTTGTTTTCTAGTCTGCATTTAGTCATGACAAATGACAAAGGAATTCAGAAGTATCAAAAACGCCTTTGTTGTTGGCCAAAAACTCACTTTGGCACCTTTCGTCCTTTCCTACACATACTAAGGTCTTTGGGAGTTTTTTTAGTCAAAAATTAAACCCATAAGGAGGTTCCTACTGGATGACCAGATATGATTTTTGGAGTAATTGTCCAACTTGAAGTGTTGTTCCCTAGTCGCCATTGAGCTCTGGAAGGGCTATGGTCGCCGTTGGATGACAGCTCTACAAAATCAGTATGAATTTGATCACTTTGTATAGTTTCTTCCATAATCTTTATGTTAATCTACCAGACCCCCTTTTTTGTCCTTTTGGTAATTGTCATTTCAGCCCAGTTTGGTTCACATGTCCAGAGTCTATGGTTGATGAAGACCTTTTAAGAATAAAAAAAATATGTGGGCTAGCTTCCTTCTTCCTTAGGACCTTCATTTTGGTAGCCAATTTGACAATGATACAAGAGTTTGATTTGAAGTATATACTCGCAGCATTTCAATAGATAGTTTAGCTTTCATCAATGCATTCTAGAACCTCCGGCTTGTCCTTAAGGGAGAGAGATGAGTGGCCTTAGTGAATTAAATCAGTAACCAAAAAGTATCAGTTTGCCTAAATGAACTTTTCCTTAAATCAAGTTCCTCACGAACCTTCTTCTTCAGCCACCTTTCGAGATGGTGGACCCGTTTTCTCCACACCATCATAATCCCAAAGGATTTTGATGAACTCTTGGTTGAACTTTTTCTTGGAGATTCGAAAAATAGTCCCTTTCTTGTTTTAAGGGAGTTGGTAGGCCCTGCTCAAAACTATCCCTGGCCAGACACATACCAAGGGTTGCAGGAAATCCATCCCTTATAAAATTGCCAAGGATTTAGTCAAAAAATCAACGAAGTTATCAACTAGCAAATTTTCCATTTTGAAAGGTATTGGTCTTTCCTCCCTTTCATATTTAGCTTGGCTGTTTCTTAATTTTCTTGTGTCATTTGGATCACAGGGTCTCTCTTACCAAAACTTTCCAACATATTAGCAACAACTTCTTCAGAAGCCCGCTCCAAGAAGAAATTAGATTTCACTTCTTACATGGCCAAGGAGGTGATTTATGACCCCAAACTCAAACAAAAAAAGTTGATTCACAAGCCTCCATGAGTGGATCTTAAAGAGGAAGAAGAAGGTATTTTAGATGAAGAGTTCCATTATGGTTAAGAAGAAGAACAAAGGAAAAAGAAGATAGAAGAATCAACATACTTTTATAACCATAGTGAAAGCCCGAAATAGAAAAAGGGATGTCAAAGCAAGAACATAATGGAAGTGATGATGAAGAACACGAAGAAGAAGAAGGAACTGTAGAAAAAGAAGAAGAAGAAATAAAGGAATTGGAGACAATAGAAAGAGAAGTGTAAAAGACAGATTCACCTCTTCCTTCAATGACCGGAAAAAGAAAAAGATAGATTAATAAAGATTCTCCTCCTTAATTGGCCAACCCGGTTAAGACTCCTCTATACGATTCATTTCCTTCCGTTCAACTAGAGTGTCTACACTCTGCAAGTGTGTGGCAAAGCAAAGATTTCCTAGTGCCTACCATTTTAGGCTCTCAAGCAGAAACCGTTATCGTAGATATGATTGTTATCACTAGTAGAGGTCCCAGTCCTCCAGGTCGACATATGAGTTAGTACTTATGTGTCTATCTATTTTATCGATCAAAGCTAGTGTACCCTTGATTGATTTCCCTCCTCTTTCTCTTGATGAGGACGTATTAGACTTTTTTGATCATATAAAGGAGATGTAGGACAAATCTTCCTAGAAGTGGCCATTCCCTCTCTAGATGAATTATCAAAGTTTGGGCTATGGTGGAATCTCGTATCACTCTTTCTTATGACCATCTTATCCATCCATTGGTCTAGGCCTCAATTACTTCGGCTATTAGTTTCCTTCGCTTGGGGAATAACCAATCTATCAATCATTTGGAGAATTAACATATAGTTAAATTATCTTCAGAAAATATTTCAAGATTTATAGTTAAATTTTCCCACAAAGAGGCAACCCGAATTAAGGAGGAACTTTTACATCCTTTGCAACATCCATTGAAGTTCACAACCTTCTTTAAAGTCACTGGAGGCAGATTCTCGCAGTGTTTGCTAGAGCTAAATGCATCTAGTCCATCGGAGTCCATGATCAGAACGTACCCATTGAAGTCACTGAGAGCATACTTATAAGAGAGTGGATTCTCTGGAACTTGTAAGTAAATTATCAAGTTTTGTTTAATTTATTCTGTAATAGTTTAGAGAATTATTAATAAAAAATAACAAGGCTCGAGGGTGAGCCAGTTCATAATGGAGTGTCGAACCACTTTAAATCTCTTTGTTCATTGTGTGACTGTTTGCATTGTTTTCTTCTCTTTAAGTTTTGTAATTAAATTTTTGAGTAAACCCAACTCAATGTAAAGTGACTGTAATAATAAAAAGTGAAACCTCAAGTCAAATCAACCATATGGAATCTATCAGCTTACTCCCGCCTTGCTATAGGTAATACTATAATGTATGACGAAACCCCTTGGTCTATGATAGATTCATAGTGTGAATTGAGCAAAACATTTAAAAACTTAAAGGGGAACTTAATTGAGTTAATTTGATTTACTTGCTAAGTATTCCATTGCATTTTAAAGTAAAATTTAAGTAAATCAAAAATAGAATTAAATAGTTATATAGATTTATAAATGAACAAAGATTCTATTCACCCGCTTCTAGGATCACATTATTATAATTTTCAAATAGGACATTAGCAAGATTGACAAGTTGAAGAAGGAATTTGACAATTCTTTTGGAATGAAGTGTTTGGTCCAGTAAAACATATTCTATGTATGAATATTTCTCGTGATAGAAAAGAAAGGAATCTACGATTATCACAAGAAAAGTACATTGAAAAGGTGCTTCAAAGATTCAACACGGATAAGGCAAAACCAATTAGCTTTCTACTTAGTGATCATTTTAATCTATGTTCTACGCAAAGTCCTTCAAGTAAAGAAGAAAAATAGAAAATAGAGAATGTGCCTTGTGCATTAGTTGTGGGAAGCTTAATGTATGCCATAGTTTGTATGAGGTCAGGCTTAGCACATGTAATTGGTGTAGTAGGCAGATTTCTTGCTAATTATGGCAAAGAGCATTGTGCAATAGTCAAATAGATTTTAGGTACCTTAAAAGATCATCAGAGTTATGTTTATGCTTTGGTGATCGTAAATCTGTTTTAAACGGTTATACAAATGCATATATGGATGGAGACATTGACTTTAGGAAGTCTACATCGGCGTATCTATTTACTTATGTAGGGGGAGCAATGTCATGACAGTATAATTTATAGAAGTGTGTGACCTTGTCCACTATAGGGGTTAAGTACAGTGCTGTTACATAAGCTTACAAGGAGATGTTGTGGATGAAGAAGTTTTTTCAAGAACTAGGTATGAATCAGAGAAAACATATTGTTCACTGTGATAATCAAATGGCCATCCACCTTAGTAAGAACCCAAGCTTTCATTCCAAGTCCAAATATATAGATGTGAGATACCATTAGAAACATGATGTTTTGGAAAATAAATTTTTATTGTTAGAGAAAATTAACACTAATAAGACTAACTCTGATATGATGACAAAGGCCTTACCTAAAGTGAAGCTTGAAGTATGTTTTAGCATTGCAGGCATGAGTATTAGGGGTGTCAACAACCTGAGTTGATAGCCGAGTTTTTCCTAGCTCAGCTCAAGCTTGTCACTTAATGATCAAGCTCAGACTCGTCATGATCCTGGGGCTTGACCTCGGCTCATCAAACTCAATCGGTGAGTGAGCAATATCAGAGGAGCTTGAAAGGGTAAAAAAGTCATAAGGAAAATTAATTCAAACAAAAAAGAGACTTTTTATTTGTTAGCCTGTAAATGTACTAACATTAACCAACTTATATTTATAAGAAAAAAGAAGTGTCTACATATAAGTTAAGTGTATTAACATTTTTATTATTTATTTGTTATATCTTTTGTAAACAACATTCGTCAGCCACTTTATGCTTTTTAGTACTATAAATCAATCAATTTTTTTGAATAAACTATTATTCATTTTGGTTCATACCTAGATGTCATAGCAACAGTTTTACACTTTATAATTTATATATTATTTAATATCAAATCAAATTTTAAACAAGATCTCATGCAAGAAGGATATGATGTATTATACTTTTTTTTTTTATTAAAATGCTTATTTTGTTTGTATTAATAAATTAGATTATATATATATATATATAACGACTCTTAATGAACTGAGCTTTTAGCGAGTTGAGCTCAAGAAAGCTCGGCTCAGGTTCATTTAGTTAATGAGCTCAATTAAAAGCTTAGGCTCAACTCTTTGACAGCTCTAATGGGTATGTTGGAGCCTTCTTCACCAGTCGGGGGGAGAAATTGTTGGCATCCCTCCTCATAAGAGGTGGGATCCACAATCCAAGGGAAAAAAGAATCTTTGACTCTTGGTAAAAGAAAACAAAAGACATAAAGCAAGAAGTGTAAAAATCGTAGAGTAAGAAAGAGAGAAGAAAATAAAAGATGGTTTTGCTTTTGGAAGGAAGGAAGAAGAAGAAAAATGGGGTTTATGTATCCTCTTTGAGCTTGGTATTTTCCTCATTGTTTTTAAGTGATTGAAGGTGTAAAATAAATGTTTCTTCTATGTGGGTATTTTTAGGTTAGAGATTTCTTTTTGGGAAAAATAAAAGAAGATGAAAATGAAGATTTGAAGATTGATGTTTCTTTAAGGGATTGTAAGCATTCACAAATCTAGGTCATTCTCTTCAAAACTTTTCAGTTTATTGTATTTCATTTGGTGAGATCTAATCTTGTATTAATTTCATATTTCTTAATTGAATATTTTGCTGAGCTAGTGTCTCATGATTTTTTCCTTTAGGGTTTTCCATAACGAAAATCTTGATATATTATGGTGTGTTTTCTCTTGTTAGTTGCTTTATTATTTCTTGTGATTATATCTTGCATTTTATTTCCACATGATTTTGCTCCATTGATTTATATAAAAAATAGAAAAAGTGGGGTTTCCTAACAGAAGCCACTTTACTCTTCCAAGGACAAGGGTCACTCGGCTGATTGAGAATCTTGATCAGCTGAGAACAATTATTGGTTCGCTCATACTTC
>JAOXJP010144534.1:0-13272 GCA_025762735.1 Platanus orientalis | reverse complement strand
AACGTTAGGAGTTTGTTCTCTTAACATGGTGGATGGCCACAATTTATTTTTTCAAAAGATAGCTTGGCCTCCTTTATGAAGGAGTTATTGTTTTTTATCTTATATTTTTTGATGATGGAGATGTGGTGTTTTGGTGAATGAAGGTGGACCATTAAAACTTGTTTGGTATTTAGCAAAACAAAAACAAGATAGCCTTTGAACATCTCCAACCGTTCCTACCCCTTTTGTTGCACTACCTCAAATCCATCATAGAATGGCTTCACATTTTTGTTTTAATTCACATTTTTGTTTTAATCACCCAAACTACTAGTATTGGGAAATTCCAATCTACAAAGGCTGTATTTGGATGTCCGGATTTGGGCCAAATCTGGTGGAATGTGGAATAGGATTCTATTGATTTGACAGATTCCACACATCTAGTTGGCCGGATTAGAAACCTATCGATTTCCGTGCAAATCCAATGGAATCCATCTCGTGGTATTTTTTTTGTTTTCCTTTTCCATTTTAGAAGGTCAGATTTGTGACCAAATCCAGTGGAAACTCCTCTTTGTTATGTTGACTGCTGATCGCTTGTGGATTCCAAAAAAACTGTTTTTTATTTCTTGGCAATCAAATGCCAAATAGGTTTATTGTATTTCATTTAATTCCTTTTCTACTCCTGTCTAATCCTTGTACTTTTTGGATTCTCATATTCTTTTTTTATTCCACCCAAATCTGGACATCCAATGGAGCCTAAGGGAAATAGCCATATTCCTATTTGTTGGTAGTTTGTTTGGCAGTCGCATGTAATGTAATCATTTCATTTTAGTTTCTCAAGGCATTTGTAGCTATGAGGTGATGGTTTGTTATGAAGTCATTCAAATTTATACTGATTTGTTGACAACAATTAGAAATGAAGTCCTCGTAGGTTTTTCTATAAAATGAAATAACTTATGTTATTAAGCAGAAATCAGTACAAAAGCGTTGGGAAACTCAAATGAAATGATTACATTACAAGTGGCTGCCAAACGCCGCCTGGATGAATACAAGAATGATCAATTAATCCTCAAAGATATAAAGAGATGGGTCATTTTTTTAAGAAACATATTCCATTTGAAGGGCTAGAGAGACATCATCAGGTTCACGTATCAATGCCTCCATAAGGTGTTTCACATGATTTAAGGTCCTCCATGGATGTGATATTTAGTGGGTCTGGCTCAAAAATCATGAAGTGAATTTAAATCAAAGTTAGAAGTTTACCATGATTATAAAACTCAATGACAAGGTTTTCACTGTAGTTGATCCTAGGCCATTTAAAGTTATTGTTGAAATCTATTGATTTCTTGTTGGAGTTTGTGAAGAGAAGTAAAGGTAGTTAAGTGTTGTTGAGTTTATACAAGTTGGTGTGTCCATTTCATGCTAAAGTGTAGTGAATGGTTGGTAGTTGGTAGGAATTATCCGTGGAATATGTAATTGCTTTTAGGAAGTGATTGAAAGTAGACTTATTTGTTTTTGTTTTTTTGGTTTATATATATATATACTAAATGAGATCACAATCTTGAAATCTCATGCCAAACGCAAAATTTTCATTTTAGTTTATGGATCGTCTTCTCAAAATATTGTAGCCAAACAATTGCCACAATTTGATCTTATGATCAACTTGATTGCAATTTGTTAATTTTTTTTTTTATTAAGATCACAATCGCAAGATCCAGGATTGCATGCCAAAGAGAGCCATAGTATGGTCTCCAGATCTTCCAAATGAATAAGGCCACTCACACTGTATAATTCTTTTTGGAGTGTATCAATGGATGACCTGCTGCACTTTTGGTTGAATGAAAACTGACTTGGCAACTAATTCGAAAAGTTTTTCATACCACAATACAATATGAATTGCCTAACATCCTTAGACTGGGTCAGATGAGCTGCTGCACTTCAGGAATAATGAAAACTGCCTTGGTAACCATCACCTGGGCTTGGACTATGTAAGGTGTAGAGCTGCAACTTGGCCCGGGCTGGCCCAAAGCCTGATTCGTCTGGCCCAAAGTTTGGGCAGTTTGGGCTAGCTTGGTATTGGGTTGGGCTGAATTTGGACCCTAGTTTTAGACTTGATATAAACTTCAGGCTAAGTTGGAACAGGCCTTAACTCCGCCAGAATGGCCTACCTCGGCCTGAAATACAGTATGTACCATATACATTATAAAATATAAAAAGAATAAATCTTTGTGATTAAAAAATATTTATATAATATAATATTCTATTTTTAAGCTAAATAGCCCCAGGCTTTGAAGTTACGGCCAGCCCGAACTCTGTTTGAGACCGACATTTTTAGAATGGGTCTAAGTCAATTGGGCTAAGTTCAGGCTCAGGCCAAGTTTGGGCTCATCCCATCCTGGTCTGGCTTGCAGCCCTAGTCAGGTGAACCCTTGGCTAGCCAAGCTAAAAGAAAATGTCATGTTGTACAAAATGTCTAACTGGGCGGCCTAACCATCTGGTTTGGAATGAACCGCCTATGTCCGTCCATGTAAAAAGGGTAGAAAAATAGTTTCTTTAGATTGTGCAATTATCGGAGCCTTACAATTGTAAGTTAGAAATTCCTGAAGGCTGTGTCTGATGCCATTCCGACCTCACCTTTTCCTTGGAATTCTGTACGGGATTCCAAGGAAAGTACGGAATTTCAAGGAAAAGGCAAATTTCGGGTGTCTGTTGCATTCGGAAAACCACTTGGAATACTGCCTTGGATGGCGTGCAATTCCCAGTAAATTCCAACTCTGTTAAAAACCTATTGAAACCTCATTCTGACAAAAAATGGTCTGAATCTCAAGCGTTTCTAAGAGAATTTCCAACAACGGTCAAATAAACGGTCAGCCAGCCCATCGTCTTCTGCCATTAACAGTAAAAAACCAGCTCCACAACAAAGGCACAGTAAGTTGATTTATAACTTGATTTTGGGGTTCAACATTTTATTTTGCAAATCCTCCTCTCAAATCTGTTGCATGCAATTCCCAGCCGCCATTCTTACCATTTTTTAAGTTCTTTACAACAAATTTGTGATTTGGGACCATTTTCCCCAATTTTTGTTCATATTTCTTTGGCTGAAATATGGAACAGGTTCGCATGCTAGGAATGTTGGGTATAGCTTCCTACTCCAATTCGGCTAAATCCCAAGAAGGAGTCTTCAAATCCCAGTCCATGAAACCTCTTTCCAATCTCTTATATTTTTTCTTTCTCCCCCTCTATACACCCCTTCTCATCCTGTGTTGAGCTCCTTCACTTCTTATCTCACCAATCCCTCCACAACCCTCAACAATTTCACCAACACAAGGAACTAGAACCAATGAAGAAAACCAAATTTTCAAGAAATGGAATCAAAAGAAGAAAGAACAGAAAATCAATTAGCAACCCAGTAAAACAAAAACTATAGTAAATCCAGTCAAATAAATCTGCAGTAACGAGCTACTAGTGTGGAATTGGACAGAACCCAGAAAAATTGGATGTGGGAAGAGTCTGAAATCAGAGATGGGTACCTCAAAAAGCAAACATAGAAGAAAAAAAATCATGAACCCAGTTCACACAATCTCCTCATGGTAACTTTCCACGCAGACGAATTAGAGTGAAGCCTCCAATGAGATGGGAGAAACTAAAACGAGAGGAAAAACAGGTAAAGAAGTAAATACTGAAGACCATTGAAATTTTTTTTGAAACTTTCTTTCCAACGTAGGAAATTAATCAGACGGGGTTGGAAAGAAAACCCTCCTTGGAAACCAATCGGATTCCTCTGGAATCAAAAGAGATTCCAATGGCTGTTTTCCTACTCCTTTCCGATGGACCCATCGGAATGGAATCAGACACAGCCTCGCGAACAGTTGGGTGTTGGAGGACAAACCATGGCCACGAAAGGCGTAATAACGTGAACACCCTCCATCCGCGTATTAACATGAACACCCTCTATCCAGAATCAGTTTAGCTTCCGCTCGAAGCTCGGCCATGGAGACTGTACGGATGATGGGCAAGTAGCTTTGCAACTCCCAAATCTGTTACCCTTTATTTACATGGTTCTTCCGTTCTATGCTTTTCTGCCTTTTGTGTTCATTTGTTTTCTTTCTAAATCTGAAAAGCAAATTTAGTGTAGATTTAACACATTCAAGGGGATCTACAACGGCGAGCTGTGCGATATAGCAGATATTGGGGTTGTTCTGAGCAGGGCAAGGAGCGCTGGAGTCGACCGGATTATTGTAAGTGTGTTCGGCACTGTTTCGAGCTTTACCTCATTATCTGTAAGGAGGTTTGATTCAGTATTGATGTTTTTATTATCTGAGATTTTGGTATTTTGGGAGTGAGGCCACTGGTGGGTCATTTGAGCAATCAAGGGAAGCTCTGGCCGTAGCATAAACTGATAGTTTTCTTCTCTTTTCGTTTTGGGTCACTCTGTCCTTTTTCTGTATTTCATTTCTTCTTCTTGGTTACTGGAGATTGTAGATTGCACGAAGGCTTTTCTGTACGGTTGGCGTGCTTTTTTTTTTTTGTGGGGAAAGCTGTAACAAACTGAGTAAACCCAAGATTCATTAGGGTTCAGGGAAATAGACGAAGGAGAAGAACCACAGAAATGCCTGATAAGAACACCAGTTTTAAAGATATAAAAATGACTGATAAGAACACCAAAGGGATTATCAGAAAAATACTGATAAGAACCCTTGACATTAAGAATAATTTAAAGATATTAAACCGGTTACTGAAAAGCTAGAACTCAGGAAAAAGCAATTGAAGAAGAGCCATAGAATAAATGGGAAAATAAAGAGGACCAATTAGAGCTAAGGTCGAGAACACAGAGCAAAAACACTAATTCCCACTGGAACAACAGAGGGGAGGAAGAGAAAAGGAAGCAGAACCCAGAAGAAAAGAACTAGGCCCTTATGGGACCAAACTAATCACTTTTCCAAGATTTTATATTTTCCCATCTTCTACCATAAAGAAAAAGGGGTTCCCTCTTTATACGCCCCCAATACTCCATCTCTTTTCATTTGCTCTTTCTTTCTTGCTATCAGTTCTTGAACTCAGAAAGAAAAATATATTTTGAAAAAAAATCGCAGCTTGGAGCTTTTCCAGTGATGAAATTCTGTCTCTGTTGAAGTCATGGGTGAGGATTGAGCAGTCATTTGCTCATCTGGCATTGATATATCAAGCAGGCTGAAGGTGGAGAAGAGTGTTTTTACTGAAAGGAATTGAGCTCTTACGAAATCAAGGTTTATTTAGACTCCACCGGAATTTCTTTTTAACCCACTGGAAGGCTGGTTTTCTTTTAATTATTCGAGTTTGTCTTTTCTTAGAGAACTAACTTGGTTACTTCTTCTGGCCCCCATTATCATGTAGAAGAAGACTAAAATAAGTGCTACTTTTTAGTACTGAAACATTCATGTTTTATCCTGCATTATGTATTGTAGTTCAGTCATGAATTTCCATTTCCACCATGAGCTAGAGTTTTGGTATCTGTGTCATTCTTAATAATCTTTTCTTTTTTTTTTGGTTAAGTGATATGTTTATAGTCTCACGTAATTCCTAATGGCAGCAGAATTTGTGAATTCTTAAGTGAATCAAGTGGAAAAATTTCGCATTTTTACTTTATAAATAATGTGCCGGATTGTGAATTATGTTATTCATAAAATTAAAAAAAAAGGGAACTATGTAGAGTGAACCCAATTGTGAACAGGTAACAATGGTTTACTCTTCGCATTGCTTAGCATAAACTTTCATGTTCCGGGCGATGCAACAAGTGTAATGGCCATTAAGCCTAGTCTGTGAACACATGGGAAAACTGACCATATTACAGAGTTGCACACATAATTGTACGCATGGGCATGATCTATGTAATTTACCAAGAAAAGTGAGGATAATGGCATTCAAGCCCAATCTTGATGTAGGACCAAAAACTCTGATACCAAACTGATGTAGGACGGTTTGGAAGATCTATAAGCTCTTGTGGGTTATTGGCCCATGGCAGATTTGAAGTCAGACTGAAATAGGTCACAAGGCTTAGGCTTGTTTACAGTTTAAAAGAAGACAACTTAAGAAGTCAATTCTGGATGCAAATTTGGACAGAAATTGGAATCAACAAAAACCCGATCTAGATGTATCCAAATGACATGAAATTTTATATGGCAATAAATTCATATATGAAGAAAATATGGGTAAAATTTCAGCTTAAACGAATAAGTAAAAGCATATGATATATGCAAAACTCAGGTCTGTCCCAGAAAATCCAGCAAAACAGAATTGTACAAATCAGCCCAATAAACATAAACAAATAAACAAAGATAAGAAACAAAAATTTTGACGTCAAGAGAGACTTATTTTGTAGATTTATGGATGATTTATGATGCAGTAGAATTCGTTGGATGCTTGCTTTATGGATGAAGAAGTCTAAGAAGTAGAAGAAAAAACAAAAGCCTAGAATCACTCTAGGGTTCCTAGGAATCACTTCTAGGGTATGGGAATCACTCAACCAAATAAATGGTAACAGCCAACAATCAATAGTCATTCCATAATGCCTCAAAACTAGAGTTATAGGAACTATTTGTTGGTGTGTCCAGATTTATTGGATAAAATATAAAACTACCACTGCACATAAAAGTACAAAGAACCTCTATAACTCCTTACCAACTTAACCAAACCTATAGAACTTTAAAAAATACTAAAAGAAAACTTGAAGTACAACCTAATGACTGGACCTCTCATCTAACAAATGAAAAAATGCCAAAATACCCCTGATTACACACAAAAAAAATGTAAACAATAAAAAAAACATAAAAACGTGGCTTTCTTGATGTCTTCCTTAGTTCAAAAAACCTTGACCTTGAGTTTTGTATCGATGAATGATCATCAGCCTCTGATGTCTTTGAGTGCAAAACCGTATAGCATGTTGTCTGGTATGAAAATCTGATGTTGGTCCTTTTCTGAACAATTGACTTTGTTTACTTGTCTCTAAATTATGTTTCTTCAGGAAGTTCATTTGGAATCAAATTAGAGCAATTGAATAGCTTCTCACTAACATCTTTGGGCATGTTAAAGGGTTGTTCTTCAATGAATTCCTTTGCCTCATTTATTCAAATGGCACACCTAGGCTAGGATCTTGGGTTATTGTTATTGTCTTGTGCATAATTTTCTTACAGGAGTGATCATACTAATTTTGAACCTCTTTCCGTGCTTGTGTAGGTATTATCATATATAGTGCAGACCACTTCATATTCCAGAAGGATTAATTTAGTTTACTCATGCTGAACAGATGACACTAGTTTAATTTATCTATTTTTTGGTAGTGTTTTAGTATAGAATCTAGTAATCAACTAGCATTGGATTTTATGAGATAAGAACTTTTTTAACTACTTGGGGTGTCAGTTCTAACAGCAAGATGTGAAGCTGAAGCACCCAGTTAAATTGTGACAGTTGTGTAGATACTTGCTTCACAGCTGAAAATGATGCTCCCCTAGGGAAAAATATGTGATAGGCCTCTGGCCCAACTCCATTGTAAGTTCTAGTGTTTTAGCATTTTTAGTTCCATTGATCCACCTTCCTTCCATATGTCAGACTTGAATTGTTATTTCTTTCTTTTTTAATTTGTCGTTGATACCAATTCTATGTAGTCATACCTTTTTATGTGTTTAAGACTAACTTTTACAAGGAGCAGTTGATTGTGCACCTTAACTATTATGGGGGGGCTTCATACCTCTCGTAGTGGAGCAGATGAGATGCAAAAAATCCCTAAAACTGGCTACATACCTTTTCTTTCCTATACAACAACAACAACAACAACAAACAGCCTTATCCCGACTATTTGGGCTCGGCTACACGAATCTTGTTTGGCCATTCCGCTCTGTTTAGGGCCATATTTGCTGTTAAATTACAAGCTGCCATGTCCCTCCTTACTACCTCAACCCAAGTCAATTTTGGTCTCCCTCTAGTTCTTCTAGCACTTTCAACTTGTATTGTCTCACTCCGCCTCACTGGTGTAGCCATAGGTCTTCGTTGCACATGCCCAAACCATTTCAATCGACTTTCCCTCATTTTATCACCTATTGGTGCTACACCTAAGCTCTCACGAATAGATTCATTCCTTATTTTATCCTTTCTAGTCTTACCACTCATCCATCTCAACATCCTCATTTCAGCCACACATTCTGCCCCATAAAGTATGGCTGGTCTTATAGCTGTCTTTTAAAATTTTCCCTTTAATTTTAGTGGTATTCATTTATCACACAACACTCCAGGAGCAGCTCTCCACTTCAACCATCCCGCTCTAATTCTATGAATAACGTCATCTACAGTATCTCCTTTGTGCATGATTGAACCAAGATAACGAAAATGGTCACTTTGAGGTATATATATATATAAAATAGGATTGTACTATTTCTTGTATTACGTATAAATATATTTAGTGTTTAAATATATAATATATTAAGCTATATAAGACCCTTAATGAGCTAAGCTTTTAGCAAGTTGAGCCTAGTGCAGCTCGGCTCAGGCTCACTTGCTAAACAAGCTCAATTGGAGACTCAAGCTTAGCTCATGATGAGCTGAGCTGAGCTCCTTGACAACCCTAGTTATTAAGTGGATATGCTAGAGATAGCTCATGATGAGCTGGGCAGAGCTCCTTGACAACCCTAGTTAAGTGGATATACTAGAGATAACAAAAAACTCCCCTTTTAGAGAGATCATGCAATATAATCTTATGTTTATATATATACCTTAAAAGAGAGTTTTTGATGTATTGTGGGAACATTGAAGGTGATGCTCCGTATGCCCTATACATTATACAAGTAATCTATCACCATTCAATTAAAAGACCTAAAGAAACAATTGGTTTAAGACATGCAAAATTTTACGGCATGCATGAACTGCATGGATGCTTTATTTATAAGATTAGGTTAAAACACCATGAGACAAAAAGAAATTGGGTTTACATTCTTGTCTTGGTATCCATATCTAGAATATACCTTAGAAACTAAACATCAACTGAAATTACGAACATATTAATGCTAATGATAAGGCACAGTGAACAGCTTGACCATGGCAATGGAATAGAAAGAAATTACACCAGTCAACACCGTTATTCCAACTGTATGACTGGAAACTTAATAGAATCTAAAAAACAAAAGATATCCATGAAGCCTGTCATTATATGCAAAAATCAACAGAATAATGAATATATTTTATCTGCACTTTGGATTTTACCAAATGGGTATTACATATTTATATGGAGGTATGAACAAAGAGAAGGAAAATACCTGGGTGTCATATGTTCCAACTCTTTGAGTGGGTATGTGTAAATCATAACTCAAATGAGGTCGACCAGATAAATCCTGAACCAAAAATAATGATAATTAGACTACAATTCAAGTTGGAAGAATGTAAAAATATGGTACAGTGAGCACAATAAATTAAACCTTCAGAACAAAACCAAAGAAGTAGTGAAAATGATGAGATGTCCAAGCACGCTTAACCAAACAAAGAAAAAATGCACTGTTTGAAGAGTAAAAAATGTCTGAACTACTACGATACCCCTATAAGTATATCCTGGGCATAAAGATGTCACAACAATACAAAGACCCGTATATGAGACATAGCTAAATGCTATCAGCACCCTATTATCTTGAATTCATTACTTTTTGAACTGCACACTAACATTTTTTTTCCTCATAAACATTTACTGTAAATGGCATGTTGTTTAAGCATCTTAATTAGAAACCATAGACAATAATATTTCATATTAAACATTCTTAAACATTAAAAAATAGCATTAATTTAATAAAAAAATTAAGGTTCATTGTATCAACAAATGGCGAATCATATTCCTGCTATCTGAAGCTGTATCTCGATCTGGTATAAAAAGTTATTGTCACAAACAGGGTGACTTTGGGTGCTCTAACAGTAGAGTTCAAGCCAAATAGTGAATCTCATAATTACTATGTAATTACACTTATTCTCTACATTCATATGGTCCAAGCTCAACTTACATGTTCTATGGCAAAAGGAAACAATTTTTTTATCACTCCTAGAGTGTCATAAATTATTAATAGAAACCACTTCTGGTCAAATTTAAATCTAGAACCATACCAGTGAAACATGGACTAAAGCTTCATCAAGTGGGGCTGAAAAGTCTCCAAACCGGTTAATACCTTTTCTATCCCCAAGCGCCTGAAGCAGTGTCTGCAAGACCAAGTAAAACAAATCAATGACTTGTCAGAACCAGACCAATGAACAGCAAATTTCAAAAGAAAGAGTCACCATTTGACGATCACCGTTCCAATAGCAAGGGCAACATCTTCATTTGTGTGATGGTCATCGATATGAATGTCACCAGAAGCACTTACATGCACATCAAGCAGCCCATGCGATGCAAGTTGCTGAAGCAAAACATACGAAGATCAGGTCGCGGATAAATTACCATTGGAGTTAAAATTTACGTCTAATGGTTGCAAATTACTCACATCCAGCATATGATCTAGAAAAGGAATGCCAGTTCTGCTGTCAGCGATTCCCGAACCATCCAAGTTCAATTTCACATGAACATTGGTTTCCTTCGTCACTCTCTTGACCTCTCCAATTCGACCTACCGAAACTACACAATTCATCCATAGGCATTGAAGTTACAACAAAAGGGATTTAAAAATCCAACAGATAAGAACAGTACAGGAAAGAGCTGATATTCAGAAACCCTAGAGTTAGATCGGATTGAGTTACCTGTTTTAGGAGTTGTTGTAGTTGGTATTGGAGAGCCATTTTCTCCAGCTTGAGAAGCACAAGAGATTGTTCTCACAGCCTCCATTCGTCTCAGCGACGGCTGCTGCGGGGAGAAGAGGGGGCGGGGTAGTTGCAGGTTTATCGGAAGGAGAGTCGGAGAGAAAACCCTAGCCCTAGCTCCAGATTTCAGAGTCTGCGACGAGGGACATGTAAGAAGAGCTGAGGGGGAGAAGAGCTCCATCTGAGGAGAGGAGAGAGACGATTGAGCGTGAAAGCAACGAGAAGTTGGTAGGTAGAAACGTTGTTACCACCGGAGCCGATTAATCGGTCGTTTAGGGGGAGCAAGGGAGGTTAAGCTATAAAGTATGATTAGATGATTTTTAACCATCCGATCTTTTCTTTTCACATTGGACCCTTCTATTAGGGTTGCAAGCATCCGATTATTATCCGATTTTAGTTAATCTTCGTATTCGTTTAAAGCAAATGCCAATATACATGTATCCGATTTCGATTAAATATTGGTTTGATTAAAAAATATCCTATTACGAATAAGCCAATTACATATATGTATATATCTGTCACAGATAATATCCAAATCTGATTTTTTATATATATAGAAAATGAGTGTACACCATTGGATCAGTTTTGATTCAATAGTCTACACTAAACCCTTTCTCTCTATCATATAAAAAGTTTTAAAATTCGTAATATCTGAATGTTTATTAATCAAATATCCCAATTATATATGATATCCATTTATAATAATCGAATATATCCGATAAACTTAATAAATATGAATTCAAACATACTTTTCAAATATTCACTTGGATAACAATCGAATTCAAATATACATGGAAATTAAATGAGCTAAATTCGGATGTACTACTATCAACATCAAATCCGATTCATTTGCATCCTTAGTGGCAATTCTTTCCCCCAACCTCACAAAAACAAAAACAAAAACAAAAAAATATTAAAAAACAAAAGACAAAAACAAAAAACAAAAACAAAATGGAAGATTGATCAGCTGTAGCAAATTTTGAAAAGTGCGTGTTACACTTGTCATTTTAATGATAAATGGCAAAATATCAGCAAATTTCTATAAACATGCATAAGCATCTTGTTCGAGCTATCATGTAGCAAAAAAGGCAAACAAAAACTCAAGCTATACTTTGGGTTTGCTTCTTTTTATTTATTATTATTTTTTTTCTATGTGACGGGTTAAACAAGATTGCTTATGCATACTTGCAAAAACCCTGCTTGAGCTGAACATTTGGCCAATTTAAAAAGTAAATGATGTAGAGAATATACGAAATAAGCGTAATGTATGTGTCAAAGTGTGGTAAGTGCGAGCATATTGAAGGTTGAAAGATGGCTGACTACTCATGACACTTCACAAGTTGATAGAGAAGGTTTTGAATTCAAAGAATAAATCTCAAGCGAATATAGAAGAAATATACACGTCCAATAATGTCAAATATCATCATTCAGTTCATCAGTCAATCATTTAGATAAAATAAAAGGTAAAAAATTACATTTAGAGAAAGACTGATTTAGACAAGTAGAATAACCAACTGAGCCATACAAATTTTTTTTCAAAAGGAGTAATTTATCCATTAGAAAATGTTTTATATTTATTAGAGCCAAAATAAAGTATAAAAAAAAGAGGACAATATCATAATTTGAGAGGGTGGATAGGTCCACACAAATATCCACACATTTGTGTGGACCAATCCAACCTGAACTGATCCACACTTTTGGTGGATCAATCCGGAGGCCCTTTGTCTGAGTAGAACCAAAGGACCCGAGACCAATGGACCAATCCACCTTTGTGTGGATTAATTTAGGCTAGACCGATTGATCAACCATTTGGTGGATCACTACAAAGTTTACAAAGTTTTATTTTTATTTTTATTTTATGTTGTTGGATGGCTAAAATTTGATAGATCTTTTAATTAGGGTTTAGCATGACCTAAACTCATATAAATGAATCTTTTAACTCTAAAAAGAACAAGAAACAAGAGAAAAAAAAAAAAACCTACAAAGCGTAAAAAAATCTCAAGAAACTTCATCTTCTTGAAGAATACTATGATTTGTTCATATTGGTATATCATTAAAGTGTTTAAAGATTTTTCGTCACATCTCATTTGATTCTTCACTCAAATATTGGATGATGAGAGTGTGATAATTAATCAGTCAAACCCATTACGAAAAGCTCTGAAAACTAGATCTCTCAAGGTAATCTTTTAAACTGTCATTGTTTACAGTTAATAACATGGATATATTTAATCTATTAGAAGCATTAATATCTCTAAATTGCTCTTTATTAAGGGTGGGCATGGGCCGGGCCAGCCTGAGCTCTGCCCTAGCCCGACCCTCAAATTGGCCCAAAAAAGCCTGGCCCTGCGAGGGCCCGCACTTTTATTGAGGGCCAGGCTTGGGCTTACCTTGGCCCGGTCCTGGCCCGGCCCGAGACCAGCATTTTTACATATATAATATATATTTATTATATATAATATACTAATTATTTTAAAATTATCAATAGTATATAGCTTAGTT
>JAOXJP010144523.1:0-13272 GCA_025762735.1 Platanus orientalis | reverse complement strand
AACGCCGACGTCGAGATGGTCCGGGCGGACGACGATGCAGTCAAGGTTTTTTTTTTCTTTCTTTATTTTTTTTTCCTTCTTAAAAATAAATATTTAGTTTCGTATCAAGATCTAGATAGATTCGTGGGTGGCAAAAACCCTAATTGGTTTGATTTTTTCTGGAGTTTCAGGAGCTGGACGAGATGAAAAAACGGTTGAAAGAGATGGAAGAAGAAGCTGCTGCTCTTCGTGAAATGCAGGCTAAAGTCGAGAAGGAAATGGGTGCCGTACAAGGTTTGTTGTTTGATTCATGTTTTTATGTGATATTTGAATTGTTTAAGAGTTTTGTATTTCTTCAACTATCTCCTCTGCAGACGCTGATGGCAGCATAACTTGCCAAATGATTTTCTGTTAAAACACTTTTTCTAGGTAGAAGGGGAGGGGGAGGGAGTGACCCTATTGGTACTTGCAAAATCGGCAATACCGCTAACACCTTCTTCTTCTTCTTCTTCTCTCTCTCCTTCTTTGATTTTTAGGGGGGGGGTTAACTATTGATTTTTTTTCAATGTATTATGAGATTGGGCTTTTGAAACTTCTGAATGTAGTGAGATCAGTTACGGTTTTATTAAGAAGGTAACCCTGATTTCATGGCATTACTTGTGAAATGTAGAAATACCTTCTTGGTAGTAAAATTAACTTAAGCTTAGTCCTAAATATGTTTCTTGGGCTTATTAGAGTTGAAGGGGCCATGTAATGCTTTTAATCCTCAACCTTTACAACCCGTCTCACTATAATCTTGTCCCTTAAACGTAATTTGTCAAACTACGGAATTCCCTATAGAATCCATAGGGACAATCAGATCAAGGTTCAAAGTGTTGGTGTTGGTTTTGGTGGAAATGTTAGTTAGGCCAAAATACAGCATATGTCAGAAAGAAATATTGTATACTAATCTAACTCCATAAACATAAGGGAACATTTATCAAAAAAAAAAAAAAAAACCATAAGGGAACAAATTGATTCATTAGGAATGATAACATATTTTAATACATAATCATAACTTATTTCAATACACAATACACTTGTATTGTAATATTTTTAACATATACACATGCATTCATTAGGATTTTGATATAATGATTGACAAAATAAACTTAAGGGAACAAGTATATTTGTTCTTTTTCTTTCTCACCTTTCTCCTTTTATTTCCCTTGGAATTTATCGGTTTTCATTTGTTTTTTGAGGATGTCGATGCAATGTTGACAATATGCAATAATACACTATGAAAGGGGACTATTTGCTTGATACATTGACCTAAAAAATTGAAGTTTCATAATGTAGTTAATATTTTGTGTTGGTCCTGGTTGGCATGGACAAATAAGACATTTCAAGACATTTGAAACCATGTATCAGACAAAATATCATTAAAAAAATGGACCAAAAGGTCCCCTTTGAACATAACACAGTTCTGAAAAATTGGCAAACAAAACCAGACAGACACCATACTTGGACTCTACTAGTTAGTTTCAAAATTTAAATACGTGAATTAGACTCATAACTCTAGCCACCGTCTACATTTCAGCATAAACAGACCACTTCGGGCTTAGTTATAGCCTGTTGAAGTGGCCGTAAGGATTTAGAACATTTTTTTAATCCCAACATAATGTGTTAGACATAATTTATTCTTGATACTTATTTCTTTGGGAACATTCTTTGGGATGGTAAGAGTTGTAGCTTCTTGACTTATGCTACCTGTCCAGTTCATTGGGTTCTTTTATTGGATGATTTGGCTGTTCTATTGTGAGAGTTGGGCTTTGCGTATCGCTACCATCCCCACACCCCATTTAAGCTTTATTAGCATTTATCTTCTTCCATAAATGGTTTTTCACTAAGTGTTCAATGGAGTTGTCACGGGCAAGTTAACAATGGATTTATGTAGCATTTTTGTTGTTTGTAAAATGTAACTGCAAAGGCCTCTTTCCGATTTGAGATAATGTGGTCATCATTCTATTGTGCAAAAGATCTATGTTAAGTTGGTAAATAGATTTGACAGTCCTTGATCTGTTCCCCAGCTTGACTGATCTTGACTCTCTGTCACTGGATTTGGCTTCACATATTCAAGTTTGATAATTGCGTCATGTTGGGTTTAGGTTGGGAATTTGCTCACTATTAATCTGTGATTCACCCGTCCGAATGCAACCCAGCTCGGCTTTGTATTGCCCCCCCCCCCTTTTGGTTTGGCTTGGCCTACTCAATCAAACTAATAATTGAGTTGGGTGAGCACCCTCCAATCCAACTTGTGTTTGACTTGAGCCAACCCAGTTGCCACCCCCCTAATGATAATGTACCAGGGGCTTCACCATCCTGAGAGTTAGAGTGTTCTGAACTCAAAGTTATATAAATTGGATGGTTTTGAAATATCAAAGTTTTGGGATTGGGACTTCTAGGAGGTTGCCCAAACTACGTTGAGTACTTAGTTGAATTTCAACTATGGAAGTATGTGTTACAAATAAAAGTTTCTTTCCTTGTCTTTTATACAGTTACTTCTAACTTAGATAAGAGGTCCTTATTATTCTATCTTACAGATCTTCTTGTCGTAGCTTTCTTGTGCTAATTTGGTGCTTGAGGCTAGCAGAACAACTCTTCTTCAGCATTGGAATTTATATCTGGAGTGAAATAAGTCAACATTACACATAAAGGCTGATGCATAACTAAATCGCGCTTCTTTTCTTTACTATATGTCCAAAATGTGAATGAAGCCTGGAATTCCACCCAAACGGAGGAAGTTATTAGAGTGGCGGGACAAAGGTTGGTGGTTGAATCCAGGACTTTCATGTTTTAAAAGGTTGAAGTCTCTTGATCCAATTATCTTTGAATTACAAATAGGGTCGCGGTCTCTTAAAGATGATTTGAGTAGATTTTGTGTCTCTTGGGTGATGTAGGATCCAAAGGGAAAGGATTCCTACACTAATTAAATATGAGCAAAAGCTTGAATTAATAAAGATTGCTGAAATTTTAAAGAAATAATTCAAGAAACCAAAATTTGCAAGAACTTATTCAAGAATTAAAGAAAGTAATGTAAGAATGATTATAATACAAAGTAGAAGTAAGAAAATAAAGAAAATCAAAGAGAAATTGAAGAAAGATCGAAGAAAATTGAAAAAAGATTGAAAGTACCCAAATTGGAGATGTCAATTTTAAAACCCTAAAATCAAGGGGAGACAATGGGACACCCAGCCGCCCACCCTATTTTAGGGTAAATATTTATTTTATAAAGAAAACAAAATTAAAAGAAAGGGGTTTCTATAGGTGTGGCTGCAAAGGAGGAGATTTAGGGTTCAAGAAAGGTGAAAGTTCAAGAAAAGGGTGAAATTGTGGATAGAAATTGGGGAAAAGTGTATGTAATGGTTGGGACTATTAGGATGAAGCTATGGATATGGAGAATTGGATTTTTAAGGAGTAGAAAAAAAGTAATTAAAAATGGTGAAAGGAATAAAGAATAAGAGAGAAAGAGGGAAAACTCACCTTAACATGAGGGTTGAGGGAGGAACCAAGCTTCATAAGCAAGCAAAACTACTTCTATTTCATTCAATCACCAAAGCAATTGTACAAGATGATTTTGACTGGGTTTCTTTTAGAGATGATTTTGAGGAGTCGGTTTGACAGTCCCTGTGGTGTGAGGAGTTGTAATCTCTGTTTTGTTGTTGGTTTGTTTGTTTGTGTTTTTTTCCTTCTTCATCTTTTTGGTGAAATTGTTTGTTTTGTTTGTTCTTGTCATTTTCTGCTGTTTTCAATAAATTCTCATTTTACCTCTCCAAAAAAAAAAAAAAAAGGTCTAAAAAACCTATTTATAAAAAATTTCAAAAACTGGACCAAAATACACTTGGTAAGGCCAGGCTTGAGAAAAAACCTAGAAAATTAGAAAAACACCCTAAAACAGTTCTAAAATTCTTTTAATTTAATTATAACCCCTTACCCTTGGTTCATATGACTTTATTACATGAAAATCACTCATAACCCCCCCCAAAACATAAAGAAAACAAGAAAAATAATATTAAAATTGTGGACAACATGTAGATCACTTGCTTTTCTTTGGAAACCTTGGTCTTGGCTTCCACATGGGTTGATACTTCTTTAACCACTACATCATTGGGTATGAAACTTCTTGGAAGATTTTTATTTGAAGAAAAAAGGGTTATTGATGAATAAAAAATGTGAAAGGGGAAAGTAGAGAGTGGTTTTATTAGGGTTTCTAAAGTGGGTAACAATGGCCTTCCTATCTCACATCTCCAATTTGCGGACAATACCATGATTCTTTGTGATGCAAATGAGCATCAACTAAACATTTTGAGGTGTTTTGAGGCCATAGTGAGGCTCAAAGTTATTTGTCTAAGAATGGCATTTTTGCGGTAGGGGAAGTGGAGAACACTAGGATTTTGGTTGGGGTCCTAGGGTGCAAAGTAGGAAAATTCCTTCGACTTATTTAGGTCTTTCTCTAGGGTAAAGTAAGAGTAGTGTGAAGTCTATGTACGAGGCGCTGCATCAACCACTGTCCCACTCTTTCCCGTGCTAGTTCATATGGAATAATCAAATCCTGTCCAATCTCCTTTTTCATGTGGGAGCTATGGTGGGATTGGGCTCCAACCATGGATAACCTAAATCGCAGAGGTTCTATGATCCTAAATATGTGCTGCATGTATATCTCGGTTGGAGAGTTTTTGGGGCATCTGTTTATCCATTGTCCGGTGGCATTTGCCTTATGGGATTATATGTTGGTTCGGTTCAAAGTGCAATGCGCTCAGCCTAACTCTTTGAGGAGCTTATTTTATTGCCGGCTATTTCAATCATTCAAAAGCCAAAGTCAGTTGGGGAAAAGAGGTTTGATCCCTACGGCCATTTGTTGGTCCATTTGGGAGGAGTGCAGTAGGAGAATCTTCGAAGGGGAATCCTGCCCTTTTCATGTGTTGGTTTGACTTGCTTCCCCCAAGAATTTATGAGTGGATTTCCTCTTACCACGACAATGGTTGTCCTCCTTATAGGATGTGGATTTTTAATTGGGATACTCCTATATTTCCTTAATTTAAAGGGGATGTCTTTTGTGCTTTTGCTCTACTCATATGAACATTTCTCATGCTGTAAACTAGGGCTTTATTGTTGTCTTTTAATAATTTACTTTATCTTTCCAAAAAATAAAAAGCAGTGGGGGATCTGATAGTTGGGCATGTGAAAGGGAGGCTAGAGGCTTAGAAAGTTTCTATGCTGTTGAAAGGAGGTTGATTAACCCTTATCAAAAGTTTCCTTCCAAGCATGCCAAATTACATGCTATCCTTGTTCACCATTCCAACATCCATGACATTCAAGATGTTTTTGAAATTTTATGTGGAATGACAAAGAGGGTTCTAGGAAATTCTTTTTGGTAGAATGGGATAAGGTCTGTCGGCCTTTAAAAGAGAGAGGTTAGGGATTAGGAATTTTAAGGCAGCATAATGTGGTTCTCTTAGGAAAATGATTGTGGCACTTTGGGGAAGAAAGAGTCTTTGGAGGAGAATGGTGGTAGCCAGAATAGAGGATGGAGTTGGATTGGGAATTGATTCAAATTGGGATCGGGAGAAGAGATAACGTTTTGGGAAGATAAATGATCCTAGTTGAAAGTCTCATTTAGAATTTTTTATTTTATTGTAGTGGAAGCCAAAAGGAAATGAAAAATTCTCTTCTCTTTACAATTTGAATATTGGGTGGTTGCATGGGATCTCAAGTTACATAGGAATTATTACATTCGGGAGATGGAAAAATTGGTGAATCTTCTAGATCAGCTAAGTGATGTAGGACAACCTATGGATTTATGGAATCTAAGATTGTACACAAGGAATAGCGATTGTTTGAGGGGTATGGTTCTAATTCAATGAAATAAAATACACTTTATGGGCTTTTTAAAAGAAAAAGAAATAAGTCAAGAAATTAGAATTTGTAGTTGATGAAAGGCAAAGGAATTGACATCAAGAATGAAGAAAATGATAGAAGAGTAAATAAACCCTAATACTAACCTTTGACAATCATTGACTATACAAATATTTATCTAAAGAGACTTCTAATTAATGTTGGACTTTGGAAAACACAAGTCTCATTAAATTTTCAAGATCCCTCTTTGAACTGGTTGGACCGGTTCTTATTTTGCTCAAAGTGGGATGATTTTTTTCCATTCTTGGCTCAGTTGCTCTCCCTAGACTGACCTCTGATTACTCTTCTATTATTTTGGAGCTGATTCGTGTTGATAGAGGTTTTGTGCTTTTTAAATTCAAGGAAATGTGGTTCTCGGAGGGGGATTTTATGGATTTAGTGGAGTCGGAGTGGAGTCATAGTGTGGTTGGTGGTTCTCCTAGCTAGATTTTTTCTCTCAAGTTAAAGGCTTTGAAGCAGAGGCTTAAAGAGTGGAGCAAGGCTAAGCGTGGTTCTTTTAAAGAGTACAAAGAGGCTCGTTGATCGAAAATTAAGGAGATTATATTATTGAGGATGGAGGGAGGTTGACGGTGGATGAGAAGAATTTAAGGGATAAGAGTTGGAAGGATTTTCATTTTTAGGCGGTTAAAGAGGTTTTTTGAAAGCAAATGTTGAGGATTCGTTGGCTTAAAGAAGGGGACAAAATACAATTTTTTTTCACAGAGTGGCTTTTGTGAGAAAGTGTCATAATTCCACTATTGTTCTCTAAGTTGGCGGTGTTTGACCCAAGATGCAAACCCCATCAAAGAGGAAGTGTTATATATTTTAAACCAAGCTTGATTTAGAGGACTTTACCTTTAGTCCTCTTCTTGATGGTTTAGAATTTGATGCTATTTCTTTCTTTTGGTTGTTGGGATTAGGCTGTTTGTTGTTGTTGTTGTCCTTCTTTTGGTTGAGAGAATTGAGAGACCTTTTTCAGAATAGGAAGTGTGAGATGTCATTAAAAATATGAAAGGGTATAAGGCTTCGGGTCTTGACGGTTTTACAATTTCCTTCTTCCAAAAATGTTTCGATTGTTAAGAATGATCTCATGAGAGTTTTTGAGGATATTTTTTGGGATGAGGAGTTTTATGGACATTTGAACAATACCTTTATTGCCTTGATCCCTAAGAAGAAGGATGATAAGGATATAAGAGATTATCGTCCCATAAGTCTCCTTAGTAGTGTGTAAAAAATCATTTTTAAGGTCCTTACTTTAAGGTTGAAGCCAGTTATGAATAAGATCATTTCAGAGTCCCAAGGTGCGTATGTGGCAGGAAGACAGATCCTTGATTGGATCCTTATTGCCAATGAATGTGCGGATGATAGATTGAATGCTGGTAGAAAAGGGATCTTTTGCAAGTTCGATCTGGAGAAAGCTTTTGACCATGTTAATTGGAGGTTTTTGGATTATATGCTCGGGGGATTGGTTTTGGGGTAAATGGAAGAGGTGGGTTATGGCTTGTGTGAGTTTTGTTGCCTTTCTTATTTTGATTAATGGGGTCTTTGAAGGATTTTTTGGAAGCTCAAGGGCTTGTGGCAAGGGGACCCCCTATCCCCTTATCTCTTCATTATGGTCTTTATAGCTTTAAGCAGAATGCTTAGGAGGTCGAAGATTGGTATTTGGCTTGATGGTGGGGAACAATGTTGAGTCTATTTCTCATCTCCAATATGTGGATGAGACCATGATTTTTTGTGTAGCGGACCTTAGGCGATTAGGTTACTTGTGTTGTGTGCTTAGGTGTTTTGAGGCGGTTTCTGGCCTCAAGGTGAATTTGGCTAAGAGTGAGATATTTTAGGTCGGTGAGGTTTAGGATCTCTTGTTGTTGGATTTCATTTTGGGCTTCAAAATAGGGTTGTGGCCTTCATATCTAGGGCTGCCTCTATGTGCTAAATTTAAGTCCAAATATGTGTGGGACTTGGTGTTGGAAAGAGTTTTTAAAAGGCTTGATACCTGGAAAGCCCTCTTCTTATCCAAAGGTGGTAGGTTGACCTTGATAAAGAGTGTGTTGGCTAGTGTCTCCAATTATTATTTGTCATTGTTTACTGTGCTGTTGTTTATTGCGAATATGATTGAGGCTTGTTTTAGGAATTTTCTATGGAATGATGTTAAGGAGCATAAAAAGTATTACCTTGTGGATTGAAAGTTGGTGTATCGGCCATTGATGGAAGGGGGCCTCGGTATTCAGAAGGTTAGGTTCCATAATCAAGCCTTACTTGGTAAATGAATTTGGAGATTTGGGAAGGACAAGGAGAGCCTATGGAAGAAAGTTATTGTGGTTAAGTACAGTTTCAATTCGGTGTAGGATCGAAAGAAGTGAGAGGTTCTCATGGTTGTGGCATTTGGAAGTCTATTGTGAAGGGGAAAGACCAGATCCAAAACTTCATCAGTTCTGGGGCAAGGTTGGGTGAGGATATCTGATTTTGGAAGGACATTTGGTGTTGTCGTTCCCCTCTTGAGGACTTATTTCCTAAAATTTACTTGATTACGTCGGACGTACACAATTTTGTGTCTAATAACTTTGATTATTTGGGGGATGATGTGTGGTGTCCTAGGTGGTGGGAGGATTGGTTGAGTTTATTGGGGCTATTGGGTGGTTTTAGGTTGACTCAAGTGTAGAGGGATTGTAGAATTTGGGGGCTTTGTAAGAAGGGTGGGTTTTCTACCAAATCTTTTTACGAGGGTATTATTAATCTCGAGGCTTTGGCTTCTCATTCGTTCAAAGGGCACATTGACTCGGGGATCCTTAAAGATTAACTATTTTATATGGAATTCATTTTTTGATGAAATTCTTACTTCCAACCACCTTACAGGTAGAGGGTGGAATGTGGTAGAGGGTGGAATGTGGCTAATAGATGTTTGTGCTTTAAGGAAGAGGAATCGGTTGACCATCTTTTTATCCACTATTTGTTGGTTAGGAGGGTGTGGGTTACCTTCCTTTCTTATCTCTGTGTTGCCTGGGTTTCCCTATGTTTGTTTAGTGACTTAATCTTAGGTTGGTGGATTAGTGATTTAGGGGGCATCTCCCAAATGATCTGGTGGTTCTTCCCTGGGGCTATCTGCCGGGTTGTGGAAGGGAAGGAACCTCCATATCTTTGAGGATAAGGTCTTTGCTGGTGATCGGCTTGTTGCTGGTGATGGACTTCTGTTTTTTGGACTTTTGATGAGGATGAGTGGCGAGTAGTTTGGGATGGGTTTACCATTGTAGGCATTATGTAGCCTTTTCCTTTTCTTGTTCTTCTTTGTGTCACAATCAAGCCAAAAAGGCAAGTTTTGACCTTTGAAAGTAATCTCAAGCCGTGGATTCATATTTGACCAAGCAATAATGTTTAGGGTGATCTAAATGTAGAGAAGGACGAAATTTATCCTTAGACAAATTTATCCTTAGACAATACATTGCAGTACGTTTCTTCATTGGACAACGGCCAATGGGTGGTTAACAGTGATTTAGGTGACAGATTTTCATTTCGTGATGCTCCAAAAATGAAGAGGAAGGTTTGGTAGGGCTTCATTGTAATGTGTGGTGACGAAGCATTTTTTTTTTCTAGGCATGGGATTTCTTCAAAATGGAATTTACCTTTATGCTGCCATAGAAGGTTTATTTTTTTGGTTGGTAACTATGTATTTTTATTGTGTTATATATTTGAAAAGATGTATGGGGATGTTCATTACAAAAACTGAAGTCAAGGATGCCTAACGATAAGAAACAGCTTTACGACACCCCCCCACCCCGTGATGAAATCATATTGCCTCATTGATCCCGAAAAATCGCTTTTTTTTTTCCTGTTTGAGGGAACTTAGTCAAGAAGGAAACACAAATACAAAGAGTGCACTAATGCTCTTGCATATATCTTGGATAGATTTGCTATGGTCTTTAAAGATTCGATTATTGTGTTCTTTCCCATTGCCCATAGGATCTTCCCTATATGCTCTTGCATGTGGATGGCATGTTGCAGACTTACCCATAGGATCTTCCCTCTTCTGTGTATTGGGTTAAGATGCCAATATAGGAATATGTCCTTGAGCTGGAGGGACCCATATCATTTAGAACAGATATTTGAAGCTGCTTCAGATATCCCTAATGGATAAGCAAATGATCCATACCCTTCTGATGCTTGCACATGGTGCATCTGTTGGAAATACACATCTTTTGTTCAGATTGTCTTTAGTTGACAACTTTCCTCTCACTGCTAGGCTTCGACTCTAGGAGAAACTAGATTTCCCCATAACAAATAATGGATCGACACCCAGATCAATTTTCATTTAGTTGTAGAGGGAGCTGACTGCGACTCTTACCTTTTTAGTTGAGCTTCCATTTCTTTTTATCCCCTTCTTCTGGACCATCCTTTGCTTCTTCCAAGTGTATCAGAACCTTTATTCAATCCTCAGTCTCCCAATCTTGAGGAGTCCTTTGGAAAGAGGGACTCCAGATTATCATTTGGTTTTCATTCTCAAAAAAGGCTTTGATTAATAGCTGCGTGGTTGGGACCAACCTGCATAAACATGGGCATAAGTCACTTAGTCTCTTTTGCCCTGCACAATCATCTTCCCAAAGCCTCACTTTGTTCTAGTTCCTACTTAAATTGCTGTAATGAGAGAAATCTTCTTTGTGTCTCATCACATTCCCACTCCATAAGTGGTTGAGAGTTGACTTGAATCCCAATCACCATGCGTTGAACTGAACTTGCTCTTTATTATGTCTTTAGAGAGCTGATAGTTGGACATGAATCATAATCACAATGCGGTTTATTATCTTTGATCTTCAGTTACCCAATCCCCCAATTTCTTTGGGCCAGAAAACGCTTCCAATTAACTAATTGAAATCGCTCCTTGAGCCCTCTCCCGTCCCATAAGATTTCCCTAAACTGCATCTTTAATAATTAGCCTTGGAGGAAGGCATTAGAATGTAGACATATAGTGGGCGATGGAATGTGCTAACAAAGGTACGGGGCTGGAGTTGGAAAGCAGGGAATGAAACCCAAGTTCAGCAGATTATGGTAGTTATTATTGTTGCCTAACTTTTCTTCAAATATTAATGGGGAAAAATTGCTCTAGTGCAGTGGCATATTAGGAGATGGTGGTGTCAGTAGGTGGGATTTC
This sequence comes from Platanus orientalis, assembly GCA_025762735.1. NCBI lineage: Eukaryota > Viridiplantae > Streptophyta > Magnoliopsida > Proteales > Platanaceae > Platanus > Platanus orientalis. The sequence goes on along the minus strand of JAOXJP010144523.1, from coordinate 2,219 downwards.
AGATTTGATTGTAATTCCACTTCAACAGGTGTTTCTGATTGGGTGATGGGGAAGATCATCAGCATCAGCTCTGTCCTTGGTGCCTCTTTTGTCCGAAATGAGGAGGCCTATTCTCACTTTCTCAGCCATAGTGGTCTGGGTGCTCAGTACTGGAAACACAGTAGAGGGTTCAGAGCTTAGGAAGCAATTGGAGGAGCTGAAAAAATTGCACCATTTGATAAAACTATGACCATAGGACTCTAAAAGCTAAAGAGAGCACAGGAAAGCTGAAGGACATGGAGATTCTTGATCAATGAAGCTTAAACTCTTTTTATGGAATGTTATGGAGCCCAAATAAAAAGAATGCAGTCAAATTCTTGGCTTTGATGTGAAAAGTAGATGTGGATATTCTTCAATAAATCAAATTGGAGGCTGAAGGTTTTTAGGTTATCAGAGATACATGGAAGTGTAATTTTGGAGGGTGGACAATCCTCCCATCCTTTGGAGCATCTGGAGGATTGTGTTATGAGGACAAAAGATTGGATTGCTGGATTTGTTGCTTATCCTTTGAAAAAATATGGAGATTGCTTTGTTTGGATCTTCTCGGGGGTTTACTTGTTGAAGAGTTGTATAGGGGTAGGCTTACATCCTTTCCAGCTTATGTGTATGGAATTGCTTGAGAAGTGGCTTTTGGCGGTTTAAAAAGGAGCAAAAGAGTCTTTAGAGGAAAGTTGGTCTTACAATACATGGAAGTTGAAATAGTTGGAAGAGCAATGGGGTCAATACCACTTGCAGCACTTGGTTTGGAAAGGCATAATGAAAATTTTCTACGCATTTGCTGCTGGGACTAAATTGGTAGTGGGGTTTAGAATTGAACCATGGTCATATTTTTGGATGATGCTTGGTGTGGTGATTTCCCTCTTAATAGACTTTCCTCACCTTTTTAGGATTGCAGTGGGCAAGAACCAAGACTGATTACTTTAGGAGTACAAGCATGGAGATTTTGGTTCCTAAGCTTAGAAGAAACTTGCGTGATTAAGAAATCTTTCTTCTTGCTGAGCACCTATTAAAGTTGGATAAAATTCATGTAGGGGGCTAGTGAAGAAGGTCATCTTATTTAGAGATTTGATCTGAAAGGCAAGTGCTCAATTAGAAAAGATGCTTTGTATAAAGCCTCTGTGCAAATTCTCAATTAAATCAATGTACTATATTGTCCTGTTCCACACAGAAACCAAAAAGAATCTTCTTAAGACATCTGAAATGAAAGAACCCTGGAAAGAACAAGTGCTTCTTCACCCAATTAGTTACCACTTCATGTGAACTATAACAATAAGCTATCTGGTCCATTTCATTACATATACGCCATTGAATCGCAAAGAAACCATATTGCATAGAATTGCTCAGACTTTCTTAGGATTTGATTGTTGCCATTGATAGTACGGACATTATAGACTAAGTTGATGACTCATTAACACATTAATAAAATTTCAATGTTGAGTTTCTCTTGGTGTAAAACTCTTAGGACTTGCTAAAGTGTTCTTTATGATCATGTTTCGACTTTGAGCAAGCATATCATCAAATAAACTTCTTCATAAATGGCCACAACACCTAAGTCATCACTTCAACGAATGCACTAGGTGCATTGCTTAGCCTGAAGGGTATTACTAAAGAATCCATCATTTGTCTTGAATGCTATTGATGTGGAACATGAAAGAGCCCATATTCAGATTTGATGGGTTTACACATGGGAATTGGAATGATGATGAGCACGATGGAGCAGTCCTATAGGTTCCTTCGATACCCATGTTGCATAAATTGAAGTGTTACTATTGGGGGGGGGGGTTTAACAAGATTTAAGGGTAAATGAGGGTTTTGTCATTTAGTGGCATTGCTATAAATATCAGGGAATCTAGAGGGAAATCCAAAGGGTTTAAACCATAACTGGTCGTAGGAGGATCTCTGAGATATTATTTGATTTGATTTACTTTATGTTTTTAATAAGTAGTAGTAGAGAATATTGGGACTGATTCTAATTAGCTTTATTGCTGTTTTTTTAGAAGCTAGATACTTTTTATGGTAGGTAAGTATTCTAAGACCTTTTTTAGAAGATTGTTGGGTAGGAAAGTTAAAAAAAAAAACTGATGTAAAGCTGCCATAAAAAGGCTGAACGTCAGGAAGAGATTATGACTTGATGAATACAATTTTTTTCTTGAAGTATAAATGTTTCTAATGTGTGATTG
>JAOXJP010144512.1:0-13272 GCA_025762735.1 Platanus orientalis | reverse complement strand
CCCCCCACACTTGTCCAAATGAGCAACCAAGAAAAAAGATCCACCCTAGACTGATCAAATAGCCTATAGCACAATTTCACCGAGAAATCGCCATTAGCTTCCAACATCCATCTTCAATTATCTTCCTTGTCTATTGAAAGTTGGAAGTTGGAAGTTGTCGAGAATGGCCAATACATGAGCCATGTCTCAATCTCCCAATCATTTAGGTACCTCCTGAGGGAGTAGTTAAGATTGATAAGCAAAATATGCCCCAGAATGACCATTTCCATTATCTCGGTTTAACAATCCATGAGGAGTAGATATTGAAGAAGATGTCGTTCAAAGAATTAGAGCAAGGTGGATGAAGTGGAAAGGTGTGAGTGTTGTGTGATAAACGCATATTAATAAAAAAATTAAAATAAAATTTTATAAGAAGGCTATAAGACCAACCATGCTTTATAGAGCAGAATTATGGGCAGCCAAGAAGGAACTCATACATAGAATGAACGTGGCTGAGGTGAGGATGTTGAGATGGATGAATGACAAGACTAGAAAGAATTTTATCTATATATATATATATATATATATATATGTGAATCCATTAGCGGGAGCTTAGGTGTAGCACCAATTTATGATACTATGAAGGAAAGCTCACTGAGAGATGGTTTACTTATGTGCGAGGAAGATCAATGAATGACCTAGTGAGAATGAGTGAGATGGTACAAGTTGAAGGTGTTAAAAGGGAAAGATGAAGAAAAAAATTGACTTGGGTTGATGTAACGAGGTTGATCTAACGAGGAATGAGATGGGTGCTTGTGATTTAAGGATAGATAAAACCCTAGATAGATTGGATTGGAATGACAGGACGAGATTCATGTCGCCAACACTAAGTAGTTGGGATAAGGCTTGCTGCTGTTATTGTATCATGCAGAGGGAATGAGAGGAATGATTTTTCTTCTGCCTTCAGTTAACTTCAAGGAGTGCATACTTTTCCATAAAAGGACATTACCCAGTGCTGGTCCCGCAATTATGGGGTGCTGAGGGGTGGATGGGAAACAGACGTAAACTTTCACTTTTTTTGCACAAAGGAGTGCATACTTTTCCATGTATATTTTAAATGTTAAATTGCAAAAGATTTGTTTTCGGGTTCAAACCAAAACACATGCAACACCTTAAAAATTCCTTCTGTTGAACAAAACTAAACCACAATATGTGAATTCCAAATTTGTAACCAAAAGGAACTTGGGAAGAGTTCAATTGATCTGTATCCTGGAGAAACTCATGAAGAAAGTTCTTGAGAATAGTTTTAGTCAAACTCCAATACTTATATCCAACTTATTGGAAAAAATTTGTGTACAAATATTTTAACTGATATATACTAAATTAAAATATGAATATCCAATTTCTACAAGACAGATTAATTTCTAAATGCCAACCTGGACACTTGTCGACCAATAATATGTGCCTTTATGTGTGTGTGTGTGTCTGAGAGAGAGAGAGAGAGAGAGAGAGACTTGCCTTTCCTTCAGCTGTACGAGCTGACAAAGCAATTTTCAGTCCTAGACGCCGAACCTTCTTCTGCAGCTTGATCGCATGACTTCGTGGCTTAGGGCCATGCATGGTAGCACCATGCCTAAACTGTTAACGTACGCTTTCATTAATTCCACGGACATATGCTACATGACATTTAGAACCAGAAAGCTAGAACAGAAGCAAGCAGCGCAAACTTGATAACAAGTACACAAAAATCTACAAACTCACCTGAGGCCCACGCAATGTTCCATGCCTTGCTCGCCCAGTGCCCTTCTGTCTCCATGGCTTTCTACCAGTCCCACTAACTTCACTAATTGTTTTAGTTGAATGCGTTCCCTGTGTATTTTTTTTGTACAGCATAAATTTTATGAGTTATCAACATATTCTTCAAAAACACAGACACAATGAGCATGGCCTTAAAAATATAGCTTTCCACTACCGAACAAAAACACCTATATTATATGGAATTAATATGGAAGTTTTTAAGTTGAACTAGGACATTTCTAGACAAAATGGGTTTGGATCATCTGAAGTTCTTCCATACCAGAACTTACATGCTTCGTTAAAACTCAATGTATTACAAAAACATTTTTTTCAGAGATAAAAAATAACTCTTTCAATAAAATAGTACAGCAGATATCCATCAACTGACAATACAAGCAAATAGAGAAATAGTAATTTTGTGTTTTTATTATGAACAAAAAAAAAATCCAAGAAGTTGGTCAAATAACATGTGTCAAATCCCTAACTACCATCTGGCCTGCTGAGATTGACAAAATAGTCACAAGAGTACACACTGATAAATAAATTTTGTCTGGCTGAAAGAATGTCATTCATTTGGGTATGAAAGCATAACAATATGTCGTACCTGCTGGCGTTTAGCAAGCTGCCATCGTACAACACGGTGAACAATATCTTTCCTGATAGGTACATTAAAAACGTCACCAGCTAAAACAATGAAGCCTTTATCTTCATTATGAAAATTTGTCACAGGTATTACAAGGTCATCGTAGCGTCCTACAAACATCAAACAAACTGGTCAATAAGGCACTTGAGCAACGAGAAAATATAACTTCAAAACATTGATGTATTATTCCTATTTCTTACGACATCTTAGCTTGTCACATGAAAAACATAGGATAAAACAAAATTGAACCAAGACAGATTCATGATAAGATCACATATTAAATGAATATGAAACGAAATAGGAAAGACCAGCCAGTGATGGGATCACTAAAGATCAGCAGGAGAAAGAGTGGGGCCTGGCAACAGCAAGTCACTTGTAAGGTTATGAAACCATAATAGAACAGTGAAAATTGATCTAAAAACCTCAGGTACAACCATAATGCCATATTTTGTCAATAATAGAAGCACTAACTATCATGCTACTCCTAAACCTGGTTTACTTCTTTGAATGAGCATTCCTATGGTAAACATGTATTGGGTAATTGTACTGCATAGAACTTCTGAGCTAGTACATGTTTGTTCCAACTAGAAGTTGTACTCGTTTTCAGACCCAGTGGTACGCCGAGATAAGCAGAAGGAAGGAAACCTATTTTGCAACCTAAGATCCAAGCCAAACTTTCAATATCACACTCTTTCCCTACTTGAAATAATTCACTTTTAGCCATATTGATTTTTAGCCCTAAGACCACCTCAAAACACCCAATGATACATCTAAGATACTCCATTTGTCTCACATTTGCATCACAAAATATCATCGTATCATCCACAAATTGAAGATGAGAAACCATCAACCCTCCCAGACCCACACTGAATCCCAAAATAAACCCCATCTCCGCTTTTCTGATTATTCTACTCAACACCTCATATACCATTATAAACAGAAACGGGGATAATGGATCACCCTACCAAATACCCCTTGACCCATTGAGAAAACCCACAAGACTACCATTTATCAACACCAAGAAAGAAGCTGAACTTATATAGAAAAAAAAAAATCCAACTTTTCCATTTAGCTCCAAACCCATCATTTTCAAAAGATAATCCAAGAACTTCCAATTCACATGATCATAGGCTTTTTCTAAGTCTAATTTACAGATTACCCCACTTTTTCCGGACCTCCTCCTATCCTCAATACATTCATTTGCAATAAGCACTCCATCAAAGATTTGTCTACCTTCAATAAACGCACCTTGTGGAGGGGAGATAATACCTTTTATCACCGACTTCAATCTCAATACCAACAATTTTGATATGATCTTGTAGACACTGCTCAATTAAACTAATGGGCCAATAATCCTATATTTTGTAGCAAATCTCTTTTTGGGAATCAGGGTACTAAAATTATTGTTAAGGTGCTCGTAAAATTCTTCAAAATAATAGAATTCATCTATAACATTCATGAGATCTCCTTTCACAACATCCCAACATCTTTGAAAAAATGAGAATGTAAAACCATCTGGTCCAGGAGCTTTATCCCCTTTCATGCCCTTAATAGATGAATGTACCTTCTCTTCATAAAACAGTCTCTCAAGCCATCTTTTTCTAGATCAGATATACTATCCAATTTCAAGCCATCAAGAAGGGGTCTAATAGGATCTTCTTTCTTAAATAGATTCATATAATATGATTCTGTTTTCTTTCTAATAACCTCCTGATTGTGAGATCACTCTCCGTTAATCTACAACCCATAGATATCATTAGAACACTTGTGTTGGGAGGCCACCTTATGGACAAATTTTGTATTACAATCATCCTCTTTCAACCATCTAACTCTAGACCTTTGTCTCTAAAAGGTCTTTTCTTTGATCGCCAAAATTTGAAATTCCTTACAAAACCCCTCTCCACACATTCCTCACTTGACAACATCCTATCTTCTTCCAATAAATCAATAGCCCTAATGTTTGTGAGGCATCTCTTCCTTTCCTCCTTAAAAAAACCACCAGACATTTTATTCCATGCTTTCAACCGGAATTTCAAAATTTTAAGCTTTAGGGCAAAAACCATACTAGCATTTCCAGAGTAGGAATTTTGCCTCCACACCGACTCTACCAAATCCATAAATTCTGGCTCAAGAAACCATGACTCCTCAAATTTAAATGGGGATGGGCCACCTCTACCCCAACCTAATTCAAGCACAATCGGGGTATGATCAGACAGAGATCTTGGAAGAGCCACTTAGACCTACTAAGGAATATATCCTCCTAGTTGTTACAAAGTAAGAATCTATCCAGAAGGCTAAAAGATGGATTGTCACGAAAGTTGGACCCAATATACTTTGCAACCTTCCAAAGGGCCATCAATTAAATGCCTCTCAATAAAGGACCCAAACTTTTTCATTCTACCATCACTTCCAATCATACATTTCCGCTCATGAAAAAAACGAATCAGATTAAAATCTCCTCCTATACACCATGGCAAATCCCAATGTGCTTTTACATTGTCCAACTCCCCAAGAAAATCATTAATCTTAACATATGAAACCAGACCATAAACCCCCGAAAAAAATCCACTCATTCCACCCCCAATCAATCTACAACGAATCGAGATCGAGAAAGCCCCTATCTCACATGCTATCATCCAGTTTTTCAGCCTTCCAAATCAAAAGGATTTCACCCGATGCCCCCCATAAAGGCAGGGCCAACCAATCTTTTGATGGTTTACCCCAAATCTCAAGGATTATTTGGTCAAACATGGATTATATCTTTGTTTCCTGCATAACAAGAATGTCAAGAGCTGCCCCACAACATCCTTTACATAAAGCTACCCGTTTGTCCCTATTTCCCAAACCTCTTAACATTCCACGTGAGGATTTTAATATCCATAAATTTACTTAAAGATGATCCCTCTACCCCGATCATAATTGACATTGCTTTCAAACTTCTTGAGTTCTTTAAGTAAGCGTTTTTCCCCAATCAACTTAAAAACCTCATCACGACAACACTCCCTTCTACAAAGTTCAATTGCTCTAAATAGCTCTTTGATGTTAGCCTAAAAACCTTCACAGGAAAGTCCTAAAAAGGGACCAAATTCCTCCATTTTGAGAAGGACCCACTCTGATATGATATCTTCATCCTTCGCACTAACACCATTGATAAAACAGGCATCATTGATGTCACCCCTATGGATCAGAGTAGTACATTCCAAATCATCTTCACCCACATTTGAACCTAGTTGCATCCCAACACTAGCATTATCAATCACTGCTAATGGCGTTTCCGAGAGAACATCGTACTCATCACTTCCCACTTGGTTTTCAAACACAATCAACTGCTTATTAAGATTCCTCACAATTGCATTTGGCTAAACATCCATCGAACTATTTTCTCGGATAACATTCCAATGCTCCAACAGCTTAACAAGATTCCTGCATCAGTCCAAAGCATTTAAAAGAGTAGAGAAATGAAATTTGGAAAATAGAGCATATTTACCTTTTTGGTGCATAAGGTTGAGCTTGGCATCTAGTCGAAATCTTTTTGCAGCACATCCAAGCTTATCAGTCTATGATACACTTTCCACACACATATCCAAAGACTTATGAGCCATTTCCACAACACTCGAACCCGCTATCTTAGGAGGAGAGCCTCGTGATCTTGGAGTACTATCCAACTTGTCTAGACATTGATCAATTGGATTCCATTTATGAGAATAATGGGAGTCATGACATAACAAGCCAAGGTGATTTGCACTATTCAGCTGATTTAGCCGAATGAACACCCCAAGGTCCTCAGCATTCACAATTGACTTTTGCAAACATTGGTCCATATGAGATTCACCACCCGCTTCAGAGCAATACAACTAAGATGTCTCAACTCTAGGGGAGCTTTCGTCATCACCTACCAGACGATTATTATCAAGCACCACACCATTTTGTAAAACATTCAAACTCCCTTGTTCCAATGAGTTGAAGACCCCGGATCCGCAAAACTCTTCATGTACAATGTCCATAGGGCACTCTTTTAAGTGGGCCATAGGGTCATCAACACAATCAGACAATTCCAACGAGTATCGTCTAACAGTAGAAATCAGTGGATTTTCCTCAAGCCGATGATCCCCCTGAGCATTGCACATAACCTCAGCCTTGCAATAACGATCCGTACCCACCTCATCCTAATTGCCAAGAGTACCAACTTTACCCTCCGGGGAGTGCAATTTCTGGAATGATGTGAGCATCAATTTTAGAAGAAACAGAACAGAACCCATCCCCTCCAAAGCACTCTCCATTGAAACACCATTACCCTGACATCCACTATAAGCATCGCCTTTCGTATGTGTAAATGAACAAATAGGGTTGTTGGAGCCAATTGGAAGATCGCATCCCTTGGAGTTGGACGAACTAAAATGATGATGCGAGTAAAGGCCTGTTGATTCACAGGTCCTAATTGTAAAGCCCAGCTTATATGTAGATGGGTCCATTGGATCACAAGCCTTAGCAGGTATTTCAAATGGGCCATAGATGGGACTGGCCCATGTTGAGATGTATGGCCTTGGTTACCTCAGTAGCTTGTCAACATGTTCCAACCAATTGGTTCACGTTCAGTTAGCCAGTAGTGATTGGACCTACTCGACCCCACATGCCCCTTGTCGCATCTTGAATCTTTAATGGCATCTTGGTAATTTAATATCTGGTCCTGATTTAAGATATTAAAAGGGTTCTTATCCACACAAACCAGATTTACTCTTTCCCCATTTGAAATTCGATCACCTTCAACAATGGCCTTCGGAGTAGAAGTCCCATGCCGATTAATATTCATCCAACCATCCGGATATTTAGTGTTGGGATTTTCCCCCTCCAAATAACTAAGGTTTCCACCATGAATCGGCACCACTAGGCTATTTGAACGACGTAGCATGTCGGCCTCAACTACCCCTTTCAATACACTCGGCCTGATATTGGGAAGTGGAGGGAATGTACTCTATACCTTATCAACATTACCAACTGCAGAATGGAAACCTGATCGACACACCAACCTATCATCCCGACAACACAAATCCATAACACCGTCATCAATCCCAAATCCCTTGGAAACAGAGCCAGGAATAAGAGTGTGATCCCTCTGGATGATTTCCGACACTCTCCCGGCCAAACCTCCATTAGACCCCATTCCCTTTGGCAAGCTCATATCACCAAATCTCATAGATTCAACCATCAGAAAATCCCCCTCATCAATGACAAAGATTAGTCTCGGAATAGAGAGTAGGTCACCACTCACAATTTCCAAATGCACACATCTAAGTTCATTACAATTTAGAGTTTGATCATCCACAACAACGAGACCGCCACAAATTCCTCTAATAGTGCTAAAAATTTCCCGGTGTCCAGAGATTCAATGAGAGTCCCCACAGCCGTATCTATTGACGTTTAAACAGACTTTTATAGTTAAGCTAAAGTATGTTGGAAGATCAACATTTGAATTCAATCTAGTCAAGCAAGGGCATTTGGAATTTTTTTCCAATCAGATGCGTTGCCTCAGCTTTAGAAGAGCAAACCAAGATCACTCTGAACAGACCAAGAGCAATCCAAACCACTTCCTCAACCGGATTCAACTCCTCACATAGTAATACCACAATCTCTTCCTAGGTAGTCTCCACACATGATCTGTAGCATATTACCGACCAAGCCCAGATTTCCTCCCCAACTTCAATTAGAGATCTGGACACCTTTATCGTCGAGTCTTTCTCCCGATGAGAAACCTCGATCCACCCATGACCCGATTGACCCCCATTAGCATCCGACAATTTAGGGAATGAATTGACAGTCATTTTTGGATCCAGAGGAGTGGGAGTAACCTCGCCCCCAAAAGAACACCTTAGGACATATGCCACATTCGTCCACCCAGACGATTCATGGTCACAGGGAATGAACACATGAAACTCCTTGCCATTTCTGAGTATTTCAAAAATCTTTAAATATGTACCGTGATCATTGATTCTACCTTTGATAATAATAATTTTGTTCCCATCATCTTTTGAACTAAAAAGTGAAGATGGGTTTGATTCACAACAAGCCTGATCGATAACCGAACAGAACCACGAAATCAGAGTTACCTTAAATCGGATTAAGGCCACAAAACCCTTCCTTCTTTCAGTAATCTTTAACACCCTTGCATTGCCAAGATACACTAGTTCAAAATCAAAAGTTTTCCTTTCGATAACAATTGTTTGTTTCATTAAAACCGATTAGTACACCCTTACCCCTTAGGCAAGGACACTTACCAAAACCAGGGATCAAGAATCGTTGGAAGGCCCTCACCGGAAGACCATCACCACGCCGAAAGACATTGGTGTTACCTTCTTACCACAAGTCTGATGTCAACAATGCATTAGCACTTGGCACTTGTAATCCTTACACTCACACATAGTCTTCTTTATTTATATCAGGAGAGAAATGCAAATATACATGAAAAAATGTATGTATTTACAACCGTATTCTACTACATCACCAAAAGCTAAAATATCCTCACATAAACATGTACAAAATACCCCTACTATACAACACTCCTCAAGTTGGTATGTATCTATTATGCATACCAAGCTTCTCAACTATCTTAGAGAAGCTAGGACCACTTGGACCAATAGTGAACAAATAAACAAGCTAGTCTTCCGTTTTCACAAAAGGAACACATATTTGTTCCGATTGAAGCTTCTCTTTGATGAAGCACCTATCAACCTCAATGTGCTTTGTTCTATCATGTTGACAGGATTATGAGCAATGCTAATTGCAGCCTTGTTATCACAGCAAAAACTCATGGGACTTTGTGAACTAAATCCTAACTCTCACAACAGACCATGGATCCAAATGATCTCACAGATTCCATGTGCCATGGCTTGAAATTCAGCTTTTGTGCTTGATCTTGCTACCACGGGTTGTTTTTTGCTTCTCCATGTAACAAGATTACCTCAAACAAAAGTATAATAGCTAGGTTTACAGGGAATCAGTAATCACAATGGGTTTAGGAAGAAGAAGAAGAAGTATTTGGAGAGTAGAATACATAAAGAGAAATATTTACTCTCACATATAACCTTCTCTATTTATGAGAGGAGAGGAATACAAGTAACATAAAAAAAGACTATGTATTTACAATCATACCTTACTACATCACCAAAGACAAAAATACCCTTACATAAATGTGTACAATGTACCCCTACTACACAAAAACTTAAAAATAAAAGTTCAACCCAACGGTAACGTGCCGATATATGCACAACTATAAGGGAGAGACAAGTGATATCCTCAAAGATTTTTCTATTCCACTCTTTCTAAAGACCCCAACAGTACATGTCATGGAGACATGACCATACAAAAACTAATGAAAGCATGTAAATAATTTAAATAAAATCAGAAAATTTTGAAAAAGAAGAAGATGAAATTGAAAAAGAAATCTAAAAGCTTCATTATAAACAGGACAGAGACAAAAAAGAAATTACTAGACAAAGGCACTGAAGATTAACATTAAAATAAAAAAGAAACAAAGTACGAAAAAAGATTGAAGAAAAGACATAGGCACCTCGTTTACAAGTGCCAACTGCTAATGCATTGCTGACATCAATTTGTCATGTCATCAACCCATTACAAGAGGTGTCATGCCAGGTCCAATTGTCGGCATGGCAAAAACTTCAATTTTGAGGTATGTTAGTAAAACTGTTAAGTACATATGGCTAATCACTATATTGTACTGTGAGAGAATCGTTAATATTGGGCCTATGCATTAATGGCAAAGGCCTTTCTTTCAGCTGGCCCCACTCTTTAATTTAAATTGTGGGACTGAAAGATCAAGTACTTGCGGTCTAGCTATCTAGGAATACTTTTCATTTCTTTTTCTTTTTTTTGCCTGCAACATAACAACCTTAAATCTGTGTAAATAACTTTTGAGTTGTTTTCATACCTGGAGAATGATCTGGGGTTAACACAGTCTTCTTAGATAACAACTCAGGTGGGAATGCGCCCTCACATGCTTGAGGTTTAAGGATGGAAGTGGAAACCCTTCGACAAGTGAAAAAAAATAAACCACTCTACATGAACACAGTGAACTACGATCAATAAAAGGCTAAATAATGACTGAAGAAATCAGAATTAGCATATCAATCTATGACTATTATCACCGAATTCATAGCTACACTCTAGAATCTTGGAATGCAATCAACAATGTAACAACCACTGAGCCATCACTAATTGATATATATATATATATATATATATAGTAGGCTTGCACAGGGGTCAGCATTGAGTCTATACCTTTTTGCCTTAGTTATGGATAAGTTGTGTTCATTGATGAGACTAGAGAAGGGATAAATGCTAAGTTAGAACTATAGAGGGATGTTTTAGAATCAAATGTTTTCGGATAAGCTGGACTAAAACATAATATATGGAATGCAAGTTTAACCAAAATAGGAGTAGAAATGAGGAAGTAGTTAGAATTGATAACCAAGAGTGATGCGGTGGCATTATCATGGCTTGAGAAATTCCAACCTTTGTAGAAGCTAAGACCAAGGTTTTCAAGGAAACCCAAATGATCTTCATGTTGTCTACAGGATTTGTGTTTAATTTTACTGTTTTTTTTTAGATGTTTTGGAAGGGTTTTCCCGGTGAATTTAATGTAATAAGGCCATATGAGCCATGGGAGGGGATTAAGATTAAATTAGAGAAGTTTAAGAATGTTTTAGGATTTTTTCAAAAAAAATTAGAATTTTTTTTAGTTTTTTTTGGATTGACCGTACAAGGAGGGGTATTTTAGTCCAATTTCGTTCTTCATATTATAAATAGGTCCTAAGATTTTGAAGACTTGTCTTGGAGCCATACAGCATGTTATCTTCTCTTACCTTTCACGTGGTGAGTTCACCCTCTATACTTTCTCTCTCTAACTTATTCTTTTCTCTTTCTAACTCTTTCTCCCTCACGTCACCTCTTGTCTTTCATATTCTTTCTTTTATTTTAATTTTTTTCAGAAATCTTCTCATTCTTCTTCTTTTAATCTTTTTTTTTATATCTTTTCATTCTTCTTTTTTTATGAATATATATCTTTTCATTATTTACTCTTCATTCTTTTGATTGCCATCATTCTTACTTATATCATCAGTCCTTTTATTTTAGGATTCTTCCAAAACACCTCTAAATTAATGTAGGCTTCTAAATAATTTTAGGGGATACCCTAAATTGAATGTATCCCAATCTCTTACATCGTTGAGCTTTTCCTGGTGTCCCTAAAGAACCATTCTTTAGGCTTTGTTCTTAATTGATTATTGTAGGAACTTGTTTGCCTAGATATCCTACATCAAAGAGATACCTCAGAGTAATCATTTTTGTTATCTTGGTTCAATCATGCACAAAAGGGAGATATTTTAGATGAAGTTGCCCATATAATTATAGCGGGATAGTTGAAGTGGAGAGCTGCTTCTGGAGTGTTGTGTGATAAACGAATACCACAACAATTGAAGGAAAAATTTTATAAGTCAGCTATAAGACCAGCCATGCTTTATTTAGAAGAATGTTGGGTAGCCAACAAACAACACGTACATAAAATGAGTGGCTGAAATGAAGATGTTGAGATGGATGAATGGCAAGACTAGAAATGATAGAATTAGGAATGAATACATTCCGGGGAACCTAGGTGTAACACCAATTGGTTATTAAATGGGGGAAAGTGGTCATGTGCAACGAAGACCAATGACTGCGCTAGTGAGGAATGAAATGATGCAAGTTGAAGGAGCTAGAAGGACTAGAGGAAGGCCAAAATTGACTTGGGCTGAAGTAGTAAAGAGAGACATGGCAGCTTGTAATTTAACGCCAAATAGGCCCTAAATAGAGCGGAATGGCGGAACAGGATTCACGTAGCCGACCCCAAATAGTTGGGATAAGGCCGTTTGTTGTTGTTGTTGTTGTATATATATATATCGCATAGCCGACCCCAAATAGTTGGGATAAGGCTGTTTGTTGTTGTTGTTGTTGTTGTTATATATATATATATAAAGGGGAATGCTAGCATGCATAGTGATGGAGGCACATTAGCATCCTGCCCAAGTTTTCTGGACCATGTTTTGCCCCTAGTTTTTCTGGTTTTTTAATATTGATTAAGGGGCTTTATTGTCATTTCAATAAACTAATAGAGGAGAGTCCTCTCCCGCTCTCAATCTCTCCTGTTTATTTGATGGAAAAGACTATTAGAGGATATTCATTGATTTAAAAAACCTCTTGGTACAGATTACCCAACCATTCCTTCTTTTCCCTCCCTTTATGATCAGTTAGCCTCTCTCCGTTCTGCTATTTTATCATTTTAACCTTCTTTTTTCCAGCCTTCTTCTCCCTATCTTACTTGCCATTGCCGCCACTACTTTATTCTCATCATATTCCTTCTTGGTTCAATCTTAATGTAAGACACAATAATAAGAAGGGGTCTGGTGGTAACTGTTGCAGATCTTGATGCAAGTTCAAAGAAATTGATCAGAGATAGAGTAGAAGATTTAGGATCTGCACAAAGTCATCAACAATAACCATGTGATCGCAAGGATGCATAAAGAAATCTTGCCATGTTTTTTTTTAATCTAAGTTTTTTAAGTTTCTTGGGATCTGAGAGATTGTTTTGGCGAGTGAAAGGAGAATCCCTTTGCAACCATCTAAGGAAGAAGAGATGGAAAAATAAAATGACCAAAAGGTCCTTCATTTTATATTTGGGTCACAAAATGACATTGGCAGTTTTGTTCTAAGTAGATTTGGGTAGGATGCTAATGTGCTCATGAAGATGAGTACATTAGCATTATATATATATATATATATATATATATATATATATATATATATAG